>JAMXBD010001820.1:0-286255 GCA_024138025.1 Combretum micranthum | reverse complement strand
CCGAACTAGCAATCCTTAAGCTTGAAAAGAGGAAGGCGCTCCTCGGAGCTAGCGATCCTTAAGCTTGAAAAGAAGGAAGGTGCTCTACCGATTAGCGATCCTTAAGCTTAAAAGAAAAGAAAGAAGGTGCTCCACCGAGCTAGCGATCCTTAAGCTTAAAAAGACTCTTGAAACGTTTCGCATGTTCTGCGGAGATGCTTCATGTTCTGAAACGCCTCTTGAACTGGGTTGCTTCTTGAGCGGAGGTGATTCATGTCCTGATAGAGCTGGACAAATGGGCCATAACCCGTGGGTTGGCCCGTTTAACCTACTTTTAAAACGGGTTAGGGTTGATTTTTTTCAACCTGTTTAAAAGCAGGCTAAAAAAACCCAGCTCGTTTAACTCATGGGTTAAAGTGGGGTTAACCCGCAACGGGCCAGGTTGGCTTACTTTTTTTTATTAATATTGTTCTATTACAGAATGAGAACAAGGTTTCGATTTTATAAAAAAACAATCTAATAGGATTTGTGATTAAATAGTCATAAACTCATACTTGTATTAAGATATTTTTTATGATGATTTCTCTATATTAGGCACTCGGTAATCTTATTCTTGGTGTTATATATTATAAATTTCCTAAAATTGAACTAACTTAGGTAAATAATTGTTTGTTGATTGTTGTCTGGTTGATTTGATCCAGCATGCGACGTCGTTCCATTCCATCTGCAAGCACAATTTACTAAGATGAGACGACAATTAATTAAGTACTTATTAGACCCTCATAGTCATAGTTGGTATAACAAAGCTTGACTGGTAGTTGGTAAAAAAAGGGTGATTTGTGACAAGTGTAGTCTGCTTGAATAGAAGGAAGTTGCGACGAATGATATTCCATGCCAGTTACTTGAATTTGATTGTAAGTAAAATTCAGATGCGATTTTTGTTTTTTAAACATGGAATCTGAATGTATGGCCTATTGGGATTGGATCCTTGTGTTCTTTATCTTTCATCATTTCGTTTTTATTGACTCAACTTTCACTTAAATAAGCAAACCTATTCTTTACATACCAGAACAATCAAGGGAGATTTCAAATCCAAAAAAAAAAAAAAAGTGAAGAGAGATTTTATATAGTGAGCTTTACGTAAGGCTCATTGAAATTAGTATAATATTGTTCTTTTGTTAAATTTTAAATGAGTCAAGTTAGTGGGCTGACCCGTTTAACCCACCAGCCCGTGTGGGTTGGGTTAGGGTTATAAATTTTGGCCCCTTTATTAAAGTGGGTTAAAATTTGTTGGCCCGTTTAACCCACCAGCCCGTATGGGCCGGGCTGGGTTGGCCCATTTAACCCACTTGCCTAGCTCTAGTCCTAAATCATTTCTTGAACTGGGTCGCTTCTTGAGTGGAGGTAATTCATGTCCTGAAACGCCTCTTGAACTATGTTGCTTCTTGAGCGGAGGTGATTCATGTTCTGAAACTCCTCTTGAACTAGGTTGCTTCTTGAGCGGAGGTGATTCATGTTCTCAAACTCCTCTTGAATTGGGTTGCTTCTTGAGCGGCCTTATAATTTGATTTGGAGAGGCGCTCCTTAAGCTGACATTTGTTTAGATGGGGTACAGGTGCGCTCCTTGAGCTGGCACTTGACCTGGATAGGCGCTCCTTGAGCTGGCCTATGTTTTGTCCCAAACGCGCTCCTTGAGCTGGCATTTGTCTTAGATACGTACTGGTGTGCTCCTCGAGCTGGCACTTGACCTGGAGAGGTGCTCCTTGAGCTGGCCTATGTTTTGTCCCAAATGCGCTCCTTGAGCTGGCATTTGGCTTAGATGCAGTACAGGTGCGCTCCTTAAGCTGGCACTTGACCTGGATAGGCGCTCCTTGAGCTGGCCTATGTTTTGTCCCAAACGTGCTCCTAAGCTGGCATCTGGCTTAAATGGAGTACAGCTGTGCTCCTTGAGCTGACACTTGACCTGGAGAGGTGCTCCTTGAGCTCGCCTATATTTTTTTCCCAAATGCGCTCTTTGAGCTGGCATTTGGCTTAGATGCGGTACATGTGTGCTCCTTGAGCTAGCACTTGACTTGGATAGGCACTCCTTGAGCTGGCCTATGTTTTGTCCCAAACGTGCTCCTTGAGCTGGCATTTGGCTTAGATGTGGTACAGGTGTGCTCCTTGAGTTGGCATTTGGCTTAGATGCGGTACAGGTGCGCTCATTGAGCTAGCACCTGACCTGGAGAGGCGCTCATTGAGTTGGCCTATGTTTTGTCCCAAACGCACTCCTTGAGCTGGCATTTGGCTTAGATGCGGTACAGGTGTGCTCCTTGAGTTGGCCTATGTTTTGTCCTAAACGCGCTTCTTGAGCTGCATTTGGCTTAGATGCGGTACATGTGCGCTCCTTGAGCTGGCACTTGACCTGGAGAGGCGCTCCTTGAGCTGGCCTATGTTTCGTCCCAAACGCGCTCCTTGAGCTGGCATTTGGCTTAGATAGGCTTTGGGTTTTTTTCTTTTCCTTTAGGGAGATTCGGATGGGCTTTGGGTTTTTTCTTTTTCTTTAGGGAGACTTGGATGGGCTTCAGGTCACTTTTTTTTTTTTTAAGGAGACTCGGATAGACTTTGGGTCTTTTCTTTTTAACAAGACTCGGATGGGCTTTGTGTCTTTTCTTTTTAACAAGACTCGGATGGGCTTCGGATATTTTTTTTTAACAAGATTTGGATGGGCTTCGGGTCTTTCCTTTTTAACAAGACTCGGATAGGCTTCGGGTCTTTTCTTTTTAAAGAGACTCGGATGGGCTTCGAGTCTTTTCTTTTTAAAGAAACTTGGATGGGCTTCGGGTCTTTTCTTTTTAACAAGACTCTGATGGGCTTTGGGTCTTTTCTTTTTAATAAGACTCGGATGGGCTTCGGGTCTTTTCTTTTTAACAAGACTCGGATGAGCTTCGGGTCTTTCCTTTTTAACAAGACTCGGATGGGCTTCGGGTCTTTTCTTTTTAAAGAGACTCGGATGGGCTTCGGGTCTTTTCTTTTTTAAAGAGACTTGGACGGCCTTCAGGTCTTTTCTTTTTTAAAGAGACCCGGATGGGCTTTGGGTCTTTTCTTTTTTAAACGACTCGGATGGGCTTCGAGTTTTTTCTTTTTAAAGAGACTCGGATGAGCTTCGGGTCTTTTCTTTTAAAGAGACTAGAATGGGCTTCGAGTCTTTTCTTTTTTAGAGAGACTCGGATGGGCTTCGAGTCTTTTCTTTTTTAAAGAGACTCGGATGGGCTTTGGGTCTGTTCTTTTTAACAAGACTCAGATTGAAGACAAGCATCCTAATGAGTTAGCTTGTTATTTCGTGCAAGTGCGCTCCTATGAGCAGGTGACCCTAAAAGTAGGACATCATTCCTTCGAGCAAGTGATCCGAAGGATTGGGAAGAAATAATTAAGATTAACTTGATGAAATCTTCTAATTGAAACATTTTGGGTAAAGAAAAAAGTTTTTCTCTTCTTTTTTTTTTTTCAAATGTTTGGGTTATGCCTTCATTTGGAAAACTTATTTTTCGTTCCTTTAATTTTCTTTTCTTTGTGAAAACCTTTTGAGCTAAAACTTTCTCTCTTTTTTTTGAAAAAATTTTTTATGAAAAAGCTTGAGGAAAATTTTTTTGAAAATTATTTTTACTTTCTTTGTCTTTTTTTTTTTAAAAATTCTCTTTTAATACCCTTTGAGAAGTTTTTTGCTTTTTTTTTTTTTGGAAAGATTGCCAACAAGTAAGAATCCTTTGAGATCAATTATGCATCAGGCTTGCCCCCTTGATCACTCATTTTGCTTCTGCCTTAGGCTTGACTACTAAATTGCTTAAGGTTTCTCATTGAAAAACTTTAACATTGGGGCAAAACTTTTCTTTTTAGGACTTTGATTTAATATTGGGGCATTGTTTTTCAACTTTGGGTAAATAATTCTTAAACTTGAAGCAGATACCTTTCAAATTGGGGAAATGATTTTCATGCCCTATGGATGATTTTCATACCAAGGTTAGTTATCTCATTTTGAATTGTTTAGTCAAAGAGGACTTCCTTACACTCCTTAGGCTTATTTTCACACATTTGACTTGATTCCAAAAATTATGGTCTGGCTTGTAAGTGATACATATTGGTCAATCTATTAGGTCTTTTTCGGATCGTAATATAGGCTTTTGGTTTTTAGCTTTAATCAAAAGGGATACCATATGCAGGTATTTTGAAATTTATTTTCAACACCTCCCAGGTTTACAAGTCAAGAACCCTTAAGGAAAACTAATAATGCGCTTGTCCTTAGTTTCAAGAGCATTAATAAATCAACTCCTATGATCTGAAGAGTCTCTAAAAGGGGATGAGGGTGGGCCTATGATATAAAATTAATGTAGATTTGGACTTTGTGTTTTGATGGGTTTTGGTGGTTTTGAGCTTAGCATACCTTGCAGTTTTTAGGCATAATCACCTTGCTTGATTATTCTTCATTTTTTTTACTTTATTCTTGTACTTTTTCCTTCTTTCTTCTTTCTTTCCCTTTTCTTCCTTTTTTTTTTTTCTTCTTTTTTTTTTTGGGATATGAATCCAAGGCATTTATGCTTCTTCATCTTTCATTGAATGGCTTATAGCTCAAAGTGTATGGGTTGTGTATGGTATTGAAGTAGACTCTTCTTCTTTCAAAGGAGATGAATTATTTATATCAATTGATTACCCTTGAATTGATACGACTAAGGCAAACACATATAATTAATCCTTTTCTTCCTCCTTATTAATGACCCTAACCTCCAAATTGCCCATTGTGGGGTGGTTCTTGACAGGTTTACCTTTTAAAATACTTCCTTAATGCTCAACTGGGTTGGCAAGGGATAAGTGTGTTTGAGGATATTGAAATGAATGCCTAATGTCATTTTGACCTAAGTATCAAATTCAAGACAAACCTCCTTTAAGGAATGAGTCTATTTCCTCTCTTAAATGTCACTCCTCTCTCGAGTGTGTAGGATTGGTGTTTAAGACTTGTTTTGCCTCTTATCATTCTAGACATTTTTTCTAATGAGATATTTTTTTTTATTATCAATCATCCATTCTTTCAGTTTGCCTCAAGATAATTCACTAAATGCCCTTTTTATATTGAGTTTATATTATAGAAATTAAGCCCGACAAATGCCCTTAATTAGTGACTCATCAAGTCCTTTTGGTTGCCCCCTATTTTTCATTTGTAGTTTGCCTTTAGCTTAAAGTGAGTGATCATTGGGGCAACAATTTGAAATATCATTACTCGTTAGCAATTTTGCTTTATCTATATTTTTTTGAAAAACTTTTATTCTCTTTTTTTTTTAATTTTTAAATTTGTTAGAAAACAAGTTTGAAAAACTTTTTATTCTCTTTTTTTTTTCAAATTTATTAGAAAACAAGTTTAAAAAAATTATTCTCCTTTTTTTATTTTATTTTCAAATTTTATTAGAAAATTATCTTCTAGAGATAGCAAAGCATTAATTATTGAAAGAATGATGGATATTTAAAAAAAAGTATTTGAAAATCACATTTTATAATGATTATTTGCAACCTAAAGTGGGAATTTATTTACAAAGATAATTCATTATTTTTTTATTTTATTACATTTTCTCTTCTTTTTTCTTTTCAAAGCAAAAACTATTTACAAATTAACAAGAATAATGGAAAAAAAAGACTTTTTTTAAAAAAAAAATTATAAATGGAGACTAACATTTATAGAATGATAGACTTGAGGTTAAGGGAGTGAATACCTATGACAAAGGTAATTTTGGGACCTATAACTATCCAATAGATGATCGAATTATATACAATCTATGGGTATTTACAAGTTTGATATACATTTTTTTTTGAGAAAAAATTTTCATTTATTAGAAAAACATATTTTAGAAATAATTAATTACTAAAGGATAATGGATATAATGTATTTAGGGTCACAATGAATATTTACAAACAAGGGTGAAAGCTTATACAAAGATGAATTTTTTTTTGAAAGAATTACTTAAAAACTAAAGAAAGAAATGATTTCTAATATTTACAACTTATGGGATATTTACAGGATTTAATAATATTTTTTTTTTTTTTTTATTTTTAGGAAGTTAAAAAAATTACAAAAGAGATTAAAGAAAAATTTGATATTTACAAATTGAAAGAAGGACAAACTTGATATTAAAGAAATGGAAAACCTATGAAAAAGAGCTAACCTAATTGAAAAAGACCTATAACTATCTAGAAGATGAACTAATTTAATGGATGATCAAATTATGTATAATCTATGAATATCTTGTTCACTGTATTACAATCTATATAATCTAAAGAGTATTTGTAAGTTCAGCTTTTTTCTTCTTTTTTTTTTTTATTTCAAACCAAAAACTATTTTACAAATTAACAAGAATAATAAAAAAAATGGTGACCTTTTTTCATAAAAAATATTTACAAATGGAGATTAGAGAAATTGATATTTACAGAACGTAATGACAAAATTAGAGATAAGAGAATGAAACAAAAAGTGATTCTAATGAAAGGCCTTGTAATTAAGGAAGAAATAACCTAAAGGATGATCAAAACTACTTGCACCCTACAAATATTTATAAGTCTACTATATATATATTTATATATTACAACTTTTACATACATGTTTTGTATTTACTTTATTATGATCTATTTAAAAAAGATGTGGAATAATACAAAAATTAATGATGATTTTTTTCTTTTTTTTTAATCATTGTCATACACACTATTTTACATGAGCCAAAAAAATCTTTTTATCTTTTTTTTAAGGACAATTTACAAGTTTAGAATTTTTTTTGAACTATATACAAATGACTATAATACTAACAATAACTATTATTTACGAAGTATAATAAATTACTCACATTACATATTACACATGCAATTCACATGAATGCAGATGTAGGAGTTGAAAACTATTAATAATAGGGCAATTTTGATATTTTCATTTCAGTTACAATCTTGTTTCTTTAGAAAAAATGAGATAAGTAATTTTCAAGGGAAGGATTTTAAAAAGATTTGAAACTGTAACTCCTTAAGGTATGCCCCATTATTATTTAATCACCAACTCATGTTTATGAATGCAATGTGTGGGTTCTAAAGGTCCTCCATTAATGGGCCATGGGCCACATTAAACAGAGTGGGGGGCTAATTCGTGTCTCGAATGGTGGGTAACCACAACACCCGAGACCTACTGGTGCTCCCTCCTAAGTTACCTAAGGTGGCCCGGGTTTGACCATATCTAGCACACATAAATATGAATTCTAAAAACATATGCTCGATTATTTACAGAAGTTTCCTTTTTTTTTTTTTGTTCTGCATAAAGGAAAAAAATTAGTACACTATTTACAAATTAATAGCTATATAAATAATATACAAGGATGAGCATATAAGGATAAACTTTAAATTCAAAATTTCAAGTGGTAGCCCTCTTAAAAAAACGTCCTCAGTAGTCGTCAAGCTATCGAGCCTGGATTTTGATTTCCGGTTTAGTTTCTTTTAATTCGATCGTATTAAACCCAAACCCATTTAATATGAACCCTCGACTAAGAATTAAAAGAATTTTAATTTTTCAAAACAATTCGGAGCTGCCACCCGATTGGAATCGAGAAAATTTATAAGTTAGGATTAATAGGTTGGTTATTTCTAACTTAGCTACTGGTCTGTAAAAAATTTATTTACAAACCAAACTTTATAAAACGAAATTTTGGATTTAGAGGCTAACCTATTAAAACCATGTGGTTGCCATTTGAAATTTAAAGTTTATCCTTTTAATGCTCGAAAATAAAAAAAATATTTACAAATTGTAACATCTACAAGTTATTATTGCAATTTTAAGGAATAAAAAATCATTATTTTCATTAACATTTACAAATAAATACAAATAATATTGATATTTACAATTTATTATTAAAGCTTACAATATTGACAATGAATTAATTCAAAATAGAAATAAACCAAAAAAAAAAGTTTTTTTTTTATTTTTTATGTCTCCCCTGAGGTGCCTACGTACCCGCTAATCGGGATCAGACAACACGTAGTTCTCTTTAATGAAAAAATTTAATATGTTGGTTAATTTTAGTATTTCAAAATCTTATCACTTTAATTTCATTAAGTTTTATGATATAATAGAAATTATCTAATTCTATGTGATTCCTAAATCTATCAAATTAATTTTGAGCAAATTTATGAAAATCAATCTTTCTAAGTGTCAAAACGATTTTTTTTTTCTAAACAATGCATTATAATATCACTCATCACATTAACTCACATAAAATATCACAATAACTATTAAAAAACAAACTTACCAATCTAGCAAGATTAAGAACATGTAAACATCATTTACATATCATTATATGACTATAATCAAGATCATACTAAAAAAAAAATTAACTATTCATAACACTAAGGATCGAGTAACATCTAAAATCACATCTATTAAAATTAATACATGAATATGATTACCAAGACGAAATCAAAAATTGAGAATAAAATTAAAAGTATTGGGAGAGAGCAGACCTTTAAAAAAAAAAAAAACAGAAGATGAGGAGGGTATTTATAAGCTTTAATTCGACCAAAACCTTCCTAATCAATCAATCCCGAACCTAAGGTTTGTAAAACACATTTTGGGCAAAATTTGAATAATCCAAGTCAAAACCAATGTAACTTTCCAATTAAATTCAATAAATGACGTGTACGTCCTATATTGTAACGTTTCAAATCATTAAATTGCCTAAAAAACAACTTTCACACGTTTTTGAATTTTTTAGGAAAGTACCAAAAATGAGTTTTTTCAAAATTTGAAGTCTGGATTTGAAAGAGTAATTATTGATGAAAACATGTGATTTTTATACCAAAACAAACTATTCCATGCGTAGTTTCCAAATCTGCCTTCGGTTCGTAGAAAAAGGTCTGGAAGTGGGCTGAAAACGGGCTCAAAGTGGGCCGGTTAGGCTACCCAACGAAGAAGAAGATGAACAGTAAATTTTTTTTATTAGATTATAAAACTATATTATATACATGTATATTACATCCATTATATTTATTTCCTTTAATTTGATTTATTTTTCCTAATTTTTATTTCTAATGATAATGCTCAAAAATGCAAAACTCGATTTAGCCATATTTGCACTAATATTAACATTTAATTATTAACAAATTAACAAAAATAAATTGTCAAAATGAGGTGTCTACACTCTTCTGTATAAATTTGATTATCGATTAGGGTTTATGTTGCCTTTCCAACCTAATCTTTCAAAATTTACAATAACTAACTATTTGAACTAGTCAATTTAATACTTAATTAAGGTTTTATATTCATTAATACTACTTTAATAAATGGAGTTAACTCTATTTATTGAGTTGACACTCCTAACGAATGAACAAGTGACACATGTCAAGTATTTAATTAAATAAACAAGAAAATTAGACAATTGTGTATTGATTATATGGATATTAAATAAACTATGTTTAGTTAATGGTACCTTTGAGGAAACCGAGGTACCAAATACCTAATGGGACGTTAACTATATTGATTGTAAGCGATGTCAATAAGATATAACTTGGTGTGAAAAAAAAAAGGTAAGTAAAAAAGATCTAGTAAGCATGACAAGGGCAATAGTGCATCACTTTGAATCCATGTGCACAATACAAAGAAAAATAAATAAATAAATAAATAAAAAGAAGAGGATGAGGTATTGCCAATTTAGACCTTTACACTTTGTTTGGCATGATAGAATGATTTAAGAGATTGATTGTGGAAGCAAAGAAAGTTGAGGGAATGAATTATTAGAGATTTAAATTCTTTCATATATTTGGATAATAAAAGGAAGGAAAATGGATGTAATCTTAATTATTATAAAAAACAAAATACGATAAATGATAAATTATTTATATATGTTTAAAAAATAATAAGTAATTTAAAAAAGAAGAATACAAGAGTAATTTTAAAAAGATTTTCCTTTTCCCTCATAATTCTCTCCATTGTAGACATGATAAAAAAGTAGTGGGACCTAAGGGAAAATATAATATTTTCCCTTCCCTTGTCCTTCTCTCGTAAAACAAATAAGAGGATGGAATTCAATTTTCGCCTCATTTCCTCCTTTCTTTAATTATTCTCTCTCAATTTCCTTATACCAATTGTAAACCTCAAGATTTTACATACAAGTAGAAATGAATAGAAATATAAATGTAGAAAATAAAAGATTAATGTAGGACTCAACAAAGACTATAGATTAAAATCATAAGTAATAAACGAACATATATGAAATACCCCAAATCTTCACCAAGATTAGAAATTGAGTTTAGATAGATTAAATAAATCAAATGAATTATAGGATTTAATTAGACAAGTTGGCTTAATTTAATTAACTAATAATTAAGTTGGTTTTAAGATTTGAAATTCCTAAAATCTCCAAACATGTTCTAAAAATGTTTAGAGGATTCCTAGACTCTTGATTCTTAGCCTAAACACTAATTCCTAAATCTTTACAAAATTTGAGTTCATTTGCTTGAATAAAAATATCAGTTCTTAAACCCGAACTCAAATTGAATATCTTTTATCTAAAATAAATTTCTAAGTTAAGTTCTTGCTTTAAGTTCTTAATTTCTAACATATTGGTTCCAAAACAAACTTTTAAATACTTCTGGAACTATAGATATTGATCTGATAGTTCTAAACCTATACCCTATTTCTATTTTATATAAATTTAGCTTTATCCTTTCCTTTTTTATTTATTTATTTCCTTTTGCTGCCTTTTGCCTTTCCCCTTTTCATTCTTTACATTTCCCTCTTCTTCTTCTTCTTCTTCTTCTTCTTTTTCTTCTTCTTCTTTCTTCTCTCAAAATTCAATACATGAGTCTCAATTTCAAGAAGAAAAATCAATTAGAAGTAGCTCCAACAAGAAGAAAGAAGAGAAGTCTCATGTATTCCAAAAGCTAAGTTTTCTAGTTCAATTCATATTTGTTTTATTTGTTGTTTGCTTATCTAATTGATGAATTGATGTTGAATGGAGTTGGAAGTGCTGTTTACATTTGTATATGTTGGATTAATGTTGTTGGGAGTTGAGTTGTGATGAAGAAGATGATGAATAGTGAAGTTGAGTTTTGTTGAAGTAGTTGGAGTTGTTTGATGTAGTTAAATGAGTATAGAAGTGTTGTTTAGACTTGATATGAGTAGTATATAGCTTCTATGAAGTTTTGACTCAAGTAGAATGTAAAAGTTTAATAAAATAAAGTTTGAAAAACAAGGAAAATTCGTAACTCAAGGGAAACCATGAATCACGGGCGTGATTCAAACCTTGGTAGGCTCGGGTTGGACGAATTTCTGGAATCACAGGCGTGATTTTGAGAGAAAAGGCTCTGTTTTGGGAAGTTTTGATGCATCACGGTTGTGATCCATCCTTGGTAGCCTCGGGTTGGTCAAAAAATTTGAAACTCAAAAATCACGGTCGTGATTCTTAGCTCAAAAACCATTTTATGACAGCTTTCCAAAAATCACGGCTGTGACTTGTATTTTTCCTAACACAATACTATTTCGTATTTTAATCATAACTTTTTCATAAGACCTCCGATTGAGGTGATTCAAGTTATTTGGAAAGCTTAAAAAGAGATCTACAAATTTTATGTTTTGAGTTTTTACAAATTGCAAAAGTACCAATGCTTAAAATTTACTTCTTTTCAGCTGATATATTTTCCAAACAAAGTCAAAACTTGTATTTGCTTTCTAAATGTTTGTTATTAAGTGTAAATGAATCTTTTTAGGTTAAAATGAGATAGATAAGTGATATTTGATGTGTTAAGTAAATTAACTCATGTAACTAAACATGGGTTAAGTAGATTTATAGATTTAACAAATAATTAGATTAAATCTAGAAGTTAGATATAAAATGAACTTAGTTAACAAACCTAGGTTTAACTTGACTAAATGAACTTGAATGAACTAAAATGGATTAGATTGTTTAACTTTGATGAATTTGGATAGGTTTAAGCTAACTTGGGATTAAGTGACTAGATTTTAGATATATAATGAATTAGTAATTAATCTAAGTCCAACTTGGCTTAATGAACTTTACTAAGCTAAAATAAATTAGATTGTCTATGTTTAATCAACTTGACTTAGTCAATGAATCAAATGACTAATTCTAATTAATTTGGTTAAGGTTAAGTTAAAATGGGTTAATAGCTATTAATTAGCTTAGATGAATGAATTAGAATGATCTTTGAATAATATGGGGAATATGTTGTTTCAAAGGTGTGTGTGCTTGGAAAATGAATGTTTTTGGTATATGAATTCTTTGTTAATGCTTTTGTAATAAAACACTATAATTAAAGTGAAAAGAAATTCTTTGACAAACAAAGGAGAACTGTCCATATTTTGGCGGAGCGATCTTTGCGGCCATAGTAGAGTTTCTATTTAATGTCTGATCAAATAGGGTTTAATAAAATGAGTTTGAGATGAATGGATAAATAGCTTAAGTTCTTATATGATTTTGATGAAGTAGATGATTAGTTTAGTTTAGTTTAGTTAGTTTCTTATATAAGCTCTTTCCTTAACAGAAGTGGATATCTGATTTATCTTCTGGATTATCTTTTGAAATTCCTTCTAAGACTCTGATTGAATTTCGTATATAAGGTACACAGTAACTTGCGTGTTGAATGTTAGGATAGGCATTCTAAACTGATTAAGACTTAAACTCGGCTTAATAATTGATGAGTGTTGATTGTGTTATTCGTCGTTGAATCTGTCCGAGGAGCGACAACTTGTTATGATGCAATGACAATATTATAATAGGCTTAAGCCACTTGTCATGATGTAATGATATGGTTCGGCGGGTAATCGAAGGGAATATAGTAACAATGTAACATTTACTTAAACTTGGAAAGAAGTACCATAGTTTAGTTCAATGTTTATGGGAACGTGTGAACTAGATTCATGTTATGGACTGAGTTTAAGTAGAGTTGGGTAACGGCTATAAGCCCTGGATGAGGTTACTGTTTCTTTTCAGTGTAACGTTATCTAGGAGATATAAGTATTCGGGCTGCTTATATCAACCCCCTGAGCATCGTGAGCGTTACTCATGATCCCCAGATTCCCATGGCTTGATTCGGAGTGTGAGTGCTCCTGTGATAGTTATTTATTTACTTTAAAGAAAAGATAATAATCTATGGCTGTGCATTACATATAGTTTAAGTGTCGTGTACCACTTCGTGTGTGATTGTGTTACTGTGTACTGGGCTCCGGCTCATTATTGTTGTTATTATTCTTTTTACCGGTATTGTTGTTGTTGATGATGATGATGATGATGACTTGATGATGATGTGGAGGTTGTTGATGTTGTTGTTCTTATTATTGTTGTTGATGTTGATGTTGATGAGGATGGTGATGGTGATGATGATTGATGTGATGATGTTTATCCTGGGTTTTGGGCGATTCTGAAGATATGGGAGAATGAGTGAAGTGTGATAGGATTGAGATATTACTTATATTTTGTTTCTTCTTTTGTTTTGTTTTGTTTTGTAAGAGGACTGGATATATTTATAAATTGTATTTTCTTTTAAGGGCTTGTTAATGCCCAATTGATTGTAAATGATTATCCACCCCTAAGAGTAGATCATAAAGTGTTTTTATGAAGTTGGTTTCTTAGAAAACTGGTTTGCTCTGTAAGGAGTAGAAGTTTATAAGTTATTTTATGAAATTTGATTTTCCGCTGCTGAATCCAGTTATTTAGAAATCTAACTAAACGATTTCATAAATTCTAAAATTGGTTGAGTAATGTTCAACATAAACACCTTCTTTTTAGACAACCTTACGTATAATTTGTAAGAGTTATACGTGGTTGGGGACTTGGTGTGCTTAGTTTGAGAATTGAGCATATCGGGTCTTTACAATATATATATATCTTTAAACCCTAAAACAAATTCTTATAGATAATAATAGATACTAAAGATAAGATTTTGTAGCTAGTATCAAAAACCCAAAGCATAGAAATAATTTAGATAAGATTTCAGATTTATTAAATAGTAAATAATCAATTAAGTTTATAGTTAGAAAACCAAAATTCACTGATGAACTGTTAGGGTTATAAATACATAATAGGAACAAACACAGATCCATAACTCTCAATCTAGACTTTAAATAAATATTTGGATCACACTATTGTTCTAGTTAGAGTGTTCTAAAGCTCTTAAAGACTAAAACAAAAATTGACTTATTAAGCTTAGAAAACCCTGGTCAGATGAAACGAAACCCTAAGAATAATTAATCGCGTAAACTTTAACTCAAATTTGAATTCAATAACAATTTAGAAAAATTATAGAAACTTTATATAATTTTTAAAGACAGAACTCTCAAATAACTGACATATTTGTACCTATTTAACTTAATAATCTATCTTAAAATTAAGATAATTAATTAACTAAATAAAATTATATTAATTTCCCCTCAAATTCAGTGCAAATTACAAATCACATATGGTTGATAATTCATTGAAATTTGTCAGTTGAATTCTTGAGGAAAAAGGGGTCAAGAAGAGCAAATAAAGTCAAAGAAAATAAGGGAAAACCAATAAAATCACCCAACAAAGCAGGCTCATTTAATGCATGAAGAGACCATGCAAAATAAGCAAATTTGGTGGAACTTCTTCTCCTTTGGTCGAAAAGTAGCAACTCCATCTTGCCTATTCATACGTATTAAGTTAGATGCAAACAAAGCCATTAAAATATACAAAAGCAACCCAAACCAGCATACAAAAACAATGCAAATCAGCAACAAAACACACATAAACTCCTCCATTAGAAACAAGTATCCATTAACAAGCTTCAAACTTAAGAGGAAAACAAACAAGGTAAGTGTAAATTCATTTTAAGTTAATTATGTGTTAAAACATTAGCTAAAACAATATTAATGTTAACCTAGATTCGTATCAAGCATTGGGAAAATGTCTAGCATCATCATATTAGCTCCTATCAGGTAATATTCAACCATAAAACCTTATTCATGTATTATATTATGTATAGAAGTTAGAAATTAGATGGTATGATGGGTACAAGATGTTATAGGAGTTGTTATGTGACGAAAAATACTTGTAGAACATTGAAAAACACTTAGAAGTAGTTTAAATATAAGTATAATACATATAAGATATAAGAAAAAAAACTTTAGGAACTGAAGAAAAACGAGGAAGAAGATGAACAGTGTAACACTTGCCCTACACCGATAGTGTACATGCTCAACACTAGCGACATACATGGATAGATCGACAATGCACGAGACGGCATGCACTGGAGCAGAAGCTACTTAATTTTTTTTTTTTTACAAGCAATGAACGAACTTTAGCAAATTCGATGCAATGCAGGTGGTGTTGATGCTGGCATATGTTGTAAAGCTAGCGATCTTGAGCCAGCATATGATGATATAAGAAACATGTAAAAAATATGAACACCGATGTCGAGAACTAACGCCGACATACGTACAAAACTCCTCTAGACAAAGTATGTTTCGATCAAAATAGATTTTATACATATATATATATATATATATAAAGAGGAAGAGCAGAAACGTAAAGTTTAATATATAAATATAAAAATATTAATATTAGTATAATTAAATAATGGTTAAGTGTTAAAACTTTAAATAACTGTTATAAATAGAAAACACTTTTAATATTATAACTAACGAATAAGAATAGATTATGATAATTGTCAGTGTTGAGCCCGAATTTTGCTCCTATTCTCCTAAAGGTCCCGATCCATATCAAACCTAGCCCATTTGACACGGATCACTCGATAAGGAACCAGAAGGGTTTTTGTAAAAAAAAGCTTGGTTTTCTAAAAAAAATATTTTAACTGGAGTCGCCGGTGAACCAGAAACCAAATGGGTGATTTGGTTTCTAGTTCAATGATGGTATGCGTGAAAAACCATAAATTGATGAGTCCGGGATTGCTATTATGAAACCTAAATGGTTATTAGGATTTAAATGGCTTTATAAATCTTAAATTATATGGACCAAAGAGATTAATTTTGATTTTTCAATTTTTTAAATTTTTAGTCCTTTTTTTTTTCAAAAATATATTTACAAAAAATATATATATTTTTTTGTTTTAATAAAGATCCTAAAAGTTTTTTATTTTTGTGACCACCTTGTAGGTGTTTACGTATCCACTAGCTGGAATCAGTCCTCGTAGTTCATTTTGATTTTTGTAAAATTGTTAATTTGTTTGTATTTTTTAATTGTGAAAATTACCAAGTTTAAGTTATTTAGCAAATTTGATTTTGATTTTTGAAATTCCTAAGACATCCAATTTTTCATTCTCTTTTTTTTTTTTTGAAAATCCCTAAAAGAAACTACTTTTGGAAAAACCCTATTATTATTTTTTTGGTATTTTAGAAAATAACTAAGTGATATTATTTATAAGATAGGAAAACATTTTAGTATATTATAAAGATAAAAGAAAAATATTTTTTTTTGTTAATTTTGTAAATTCTCTCATTTTTTTTGGGTTTTCGTAAAAGATGATATTTATAGGGATGATAAAAAAACAAGACATTATGCTAATCATTTGCGAATTCCAACAGGTAATCCTTTAACTAAACAATTGCGATTTATAATTATAGTACATGATATAATGATGATTGATGATGATGATGATGATAAAGCTAACAAACCTATTTTTTACTTTTATGATTTATCTCAAAAAGGCATATTTTTTAATTTTACTAAAAATTATATCCTAAAATTTTATTTATTTACATCACCATCTGGAATATGTCACACAGATATAATCACACACACACACACACATATTTTGTTGATCTTTATAATTTAATCTAAAATTTATTTATTAATTGCATTTATATACTAAATTTTTTTTTACCGAAATATGATATTATATACTAATACTAATAAAATTGTGGCATGTATCTCAAGTATCTACACATACACATATTTTTATTTATTTTTTATTTTTTCTTATATCTTTCCTTTTCTTTCTTTTTATTTTTTTGTTTTCTATTCATTTTTCTTTTTTTTTATTTCTTACTATTTTCTGGTTTTTTCATACATTATATATTAGGTTTTTTTTTATAATATATCTATAGCAAAACAATAACAACAACAACTAACCATATAAATAAATACATAAATAAAAAAAAAATCTGGACCTTGTGGGATGGCTTGATGATGGGGTAAGAGTGTGTGGTCGCTCTCGAAGGTGGCGGTTGGAAATGGAGATGGCTGATGGTTGAGATGATCGCGGTGGTGCGTGGTGGCTCAACTGATGGCTTGGATTTGCAATGGTGGTGGACGAAGTAGTGGGCGTTAATGATGTTTGTATTGATCGGTGGGTGGTGATGTTGGAGTGAAGGTGGAGGAGTGTGGTGGTTGTGGTCGTGGCTTGTTTAGTTATGGTGGTTATGTGGTGGTTTTGGGTTTTAGATAGGGGATATGCGCTAAGGTAGCTTCGGAAGGTCATGGTGGCTGAAAGGGATTTGGGTTTAAAAGAAAAGATAGAGTTTTTTCGAACTCGTTCCCAAGTTTAATTCTGGGTTCATCGCTCCAAAATTTGAATCTCTTTGGGTTTTCTATCTTATCCTTGTTGTGGAGTAGAGATCATGTTTTATAGAGGCACATGAGGAAGGCGAAGGGGGAACGACAGCCATTAATGGCCATTATGAAGCTCAAAGGGTCGGGGTTATTACATATTTGAAGGATCGGGCGGTTACGGATTTGAAATAAATTTGTTTTAAAACACATTGATGGTTAGATTTGAGACAAATACCGCTTTTTGATTTTCCTAGTAGAAAAAAGGAGCTCAAAATGAGCTCGTTCAAGCTCCAAACGAGTAAAAATGGCGGACAAGGAGTGGGGAAGACGATGTGTGAGGCACACGAGCGTGTCTCCTCAGGCATGTGAGCGAGTTGCTGGTGCCTACATTGCACGCACCAAAAATAAAACTCCCCAACGTGTGCTTCAACTGGATCGAACTCTGGCCTTTTTCTTTCACCTTCAACACCTTAATCAACTGAGTTGCTCTTGTTTTTGGTTTATATGCCCACTCAAAATGTATTTAAATAATCCAAACTCGGCTAGATATAATTTCAATAAAATGGACTCAAAATTAAAATGATTCTAAGGTCTAAATTAATTTCCAAATGAAGCCTAAAATATTATAAGCCATTTATTTATTTTTATTTTTTATTTTTATTTACCTAAAAGATGGGGTTTTTTTGAATTTTTATATTTTTATATTTAATTTTTATAATTTTTATCTTTTTTGTTGATTTTTTATTTGACTTTTTAAACTAAACTAATATATTTTTATTATTAATTTTTTTATAATTTTCAAATTTTTATTGTATTTTCTAGCTTTTTACAATTTTTATGTTTTTTTAATTTTTTAATTTTTATAATTTTATTTTTTTTTTTTAAAAGGGGCAAAAATGAGGTGTTGACAGTCAAATACTTGCCTTATATAAATAAATATATAAGAATGGAAATGTAAAATAAGCTAAAAATTACGAATAATGTGATTTTTAAAAAAACAAGATAATAATAGAAAGACAGATCAAGAGAAACATGATAAAATTAAATGATAGAAAATAAATATTAGCTACCACAATAGCTCAACTAAGGAACGATATAAAAGTAATAATAATAGTAATGATAAAATATTGATCTACTGAACACAAATTCTACAACTATTGATAAAATTATAAATATCAAATAAGACCATGAAAAGCAACATGAACATAAAATTTATCTAATAAATATCTAATATCATAAGATCATTACCTTAAAAGACCAATATAGGTAATAGAAATATCAGTATAGGATACTTAAGCACTCGTAGGTATTTAGTTATACAATATATATTATTGATGAATGTTTAATTCATCTCAATAGGTGATCTTGATACTATTGAGGATTTCCTAATGGACTATTACGATTAGTCAAGATGAGTAGGTGAGTAACTCATATGTAAAGACCTGACCTCACCCCAATAGTTAAAATAGGTGATTGTGGATCCCTAACCATATATAATCTGCAGTATTATATGTAAGGTTGTCCTACAAGAAGGGTTCGAATAATTGTTTGTCTAAATTTTCAAAATAACAAATTTGAAAACTATTGACTTTAAAAATCATTTAAGAAAACATAACATCATTATCATCACATTTCATAAAAGATATAAACTTAAAACATACATAGTTAAGTATAGGTGTCACAAACATAGGCTAGTAACAAGCCTTATATAAAAGACATAAAAGATAGACTATTACATATAACCATGACTACATTAAGCAATCTATTACAAAAAGGAGGTCCATCAAGGTCCATGGCCAACTTCTAATCCTCCAAGTCATCTAGGAAGTCCTCAAAGTCCATACCATATGCCATTCTTGAATAAAACTCATCTAACTCATCATCACCTGAAATTAATAAAATATGAGCCAAAGGCCCAGTATGTAAGTAACAAAAACACAAGCTTAATGACATATAAACTTAGACTACATGCAAATGCCACAATCATTAAGTTATTAGATAATCTTTAGTTAACCAAACAACACTGGAGTATTCAAACTCCGAACATCAAGGGTATTTGGGAAACTTGAGTAACGATCTCGACGCTCAGGGAGTTGATATAAGTAGCTTGGATACTTATATCTCCTACATAAATCTATCCAATAACAATTAAGTAACTTCCTCTAGGGTTTTTAGCCGTTTCACAACTTTACTTAACTTAATCCATAATATCACCTAATTCAAATGTTTTCATAAACAATTGAATTAAATCATATTATATCTCTTTAAGAATAAGCAAATGTTATTGATACCAAATACCCTATCAACTACCCGCTGAACCACTTACGAAAGTCATTGCATCATAACATAGGTGGTCTAAGCGCCTAATCCACCATGCCCTCAATCTGAGCAAGGTGTCGCTCTCTGAACCAAATTCAATGGCATAAAAGACAATCATGCAAACAATTTTTAAGTTTTTCTCAATTTAGAGTAGACTTAGAGTATGCCTATCCTAAGCAAGAATCAAGCATGTTATTGCAAACCTGAATCAAATCGAGAATTAATAGTGGTAGCCAAGCGAGGATCTAACACTATTGCAAGAAAATTATCTCAAATTAACATTTTAATTTTTAATTCTTACATAATCATGATTAGATCTAAGAAAAACATTCAAAGAAATTCAAATAAATTCAACACAAGGTCATGACATAGTATTTATACATCATATAACATCATACATCCTCACCAAATACTCAAAAGATTATATATCAAGCTTTGGAAAATATTCGAGGAAGTTTTTGAAAATGGAAACTCTAGGGGACACGCCAGCCTTCAACGCCGGCGACGTTTGAGCGGTGTAGTTTGCACCAAAAACCTTATGCTTGCCATCTCTGGCAGCGTTTAACCAAACGCCGGCAGTGTTGTGGTTTATACCGGCTGCGTTGAGCAGATGTAAACTACAACTCAAATTTTTTCAAAATTTCTGAGAGCTCCACGGGGATGGTCTACGCCCTTGGATACCTCCAACACTAGCAGTGTTGCCGTGTAAACCGACGATGTTAACCCCTACACCGGCGGTGTTAAGGTGGTGTACACTGCAACATAGATTTTCGAAAAATTATAGACCTCCCCTATTTGGAAACACAACTTTTTACCCAAGTTTTCATTTCCAAACTTCCTCTCAAAACATTTCTAAAACCATAAATTAACCTATATGTATTCAAATTTCTTTTAACACACAAAATCTGCATTACTCCATCAAATGCTTATATTTACCATTTCAAACACAAATCATCATCCAACTCTCCTTAAGTCAATCTGCTCTTCTCTAAACCATCTTAACCGCACTCATCCCAACTTCATACATTTCAACACTTCTTAATACCTATCTAGCAATACTAACACTCATATATTATCAAAATCCTATCTCATACTGAAATAGCACATGCAACTCATCAAAAACCAATTTCAACATGCATATTCATTATACACATAACTTATATGTTTAAATGAACTTAAACTAACAAATGAATTTTCAAACAAATATAATCTTACCTTAGGAAGCTTTGCTTGTTGAGAAACTCTAGAGCCTAGTCTTGTGCTTGTTCAAGGTTATGGGGTGCAAGATTTTGAAGACAAGTGCACAAAATTTGGAAAAGAAAATGAGGAATTTCGTATGGATTTTTAGCATGATTTATAGAAGTGTGATTAACAAGTTTATGGGGCTTAATCTTATCTAAATGTTGACTTTAAGGGCTGCCTAAGTATGGGCTTCAATTTTGCATGGGTTTGGGCTCAGGCTCATTTTTGGCCTAAAATCATTGCATTTGGGGTTTATTTTTGTCCAAATTTTTGCTAAGTTTGGAAACACATAAAAAAAATATTCAACTTGTTTTAATCTAATTTTCATATACTTTATTACACTTATAAATTCATAAACAAATATTTAGTTACACTAAGATATATCAATATCTAAACACACTAACACAACATAAATCATATACAAGCATAAATCATATTCATCATGCTTCATGATCATGCATAAATTCATTAGCACATTTATAAAATATGATTTGGGAAATTTATGGCTATTTCATCAGATCTGTTACATTACTTGTGTTTGTAAATATGGCATATGTAATACAAAGATAATAATATGATTGTGGAATATATTGAGTACGTGATGTGAGCTGATTGTTTGGTTACGAATTAGAATAATAAAAGTGATAATAAAGATTGCTTGATGACTTAAGAAAAGCATGATATATGTTGTGTGTGTATTATGTGGTCACCATAAGCCTAACTATAAATTAATAGCTTTATAATTAAAATAGTCATGCATTATACGAACTGCATTATTACATATTCAAAAAAGGTGACAACCTATTACGTATTCATATTTCGGTTCTCTATTAATACTTGGTTTTTCTATAGTGTTAGTTCTACAAGGTTTTATTCCATCGGTTCTACGGGAACTAAGTGGCAACGAAGAACGCCGCCCGTAGTATCACTTTGAAATAATTAATAGTTAGGGAGTTTCTAAGGGTTGATGTAAGAAATGGTCAGCTAAAATGCCATTAAGTTAAAAGTGATAACCCTAAGATAAGAAATCGTTGATTTTCCTATATACTTAGTCTCTCTTGGGCAGGTGAGTTATAAAGTAATTGTTCTTCAACTCTAAAAAGAGGATGCAAATCTTTTTCCTGTTTAGATTCTAGATCATCCAACCTTATATCTATGCATATGCTTGATTGTTGCATTACATATGATTTGTTAATAAATTTGCTTGATATGTAATATGTCTGGTTATTCACCGAGCAGTGGTTTCGCTCATACTCTTAAAGACCTTTTAGATTGACTCTATGACCATGGCTTGTATCTTCCAAGAGCATGGCTCTGGTAAGAACTTAGAAACTAGAAGAATATGAGATCTTCGGTTATGTTATTTATCTTATTTCTAAATATAAGTTAGATAGTACTTGTACTATTAATTTATATTTTTGGAATAGAATTATGGTTTGTAATATTATTATGATATTTATTACTTGTGATGGCAGATATTTAGTAATTTATGGCTTATATGTATTTATTATTTCTTATAGATGCAATTAACGACCCTGTTGTTTGAAAATATGTCATTATCTGAAGGTTAACTATTAATAGTGTTAAGTATGGCTTTGTGTACTACTACTATGATACCCTCGGGGCCTGACACCAATTATTGTGTTATAGTGTCATTACAGATATTAAGCATTCGATGTATAAGGATCTCTGTGCATACATAAGAAAAGGCTGAGTTCAGCGAAAATTATTCGCTCTTAAGCATCCTATGTTGATCGGTGATAATTGATTATCAAATTTCAAGAAACTAATAAAATGTTGATGTCTTTTCATGTTTACCACTTTTGTAAAATTTTATAGAAAATAACAAATAGTTGGCAATACTAGTTATTTTTTACCGCAATCAAGTAATGTACCCAAAATGGAACACTTCAATTACACAAAAAGTACTTATTAGATGATAACTTTGACAATCTACCATAATCTAACATGTTCTAAAATATAACTCACTAATGGGGCTTGATAGAAGTAATCTTATAGTTGTCATGTCATTTGCATGCTCACCATGCTAATCTCCTTACAAGTTAGATATTGCAAGATCCTACTTGATTGTCTAATCATTTCCTTGATTATGCTATATATAATCACAAAATGTAAAATTATTTACGAAATCCAATATTCCCATTGCCTTCTAGAAATGTAGGGAACCCAAATCCATAACTATATAGTGAAATGGATAACCATTAACACATACTTAACTTTCAAGGAACACAAAAAGATCATTTCAATAAACTTTACTAAGGTTGGAATTTATATATAGTTTAATGACTATCGTGACGACAACTTTGAATCTCGAATAAGGTAACTCTCAATCATGCAAAGTTTAAGATTGTCCTTTGCATTGATGGTATGACTTGTAATGTAAATCTAGAGGTAATCATTTATTGTACTCAATGAGATTGAAGTTAAACACATTCTCATTATTATCCATGATCACAAGTTTAAGCAAATTATCAGGCATACAACATGTATAAGCACCGGTATATAATGTGAATGTTTGCATGTGGTTTTCAATAATTAATATAAAGTTGAAGGTATAATCTTGCTAGACAATATTGTTAAATAAACCATATAACTTTATAGTATTGCAGTGATGATAGTATTTAGACTTTAATAGAAGGGGAAAAAATGTTATACTTTTCACCATTGGAAAAAATAGACTATCCATCATATTGACTTTTCACCAATGACAAAAATAGAAGGAGAAAAAGGACTAATAGAATTAGATCAAAGTATTGGAGAATAATAGAAAGTTCAAATAATGGTAGGTCTAAAGTATGAGTTAGAGTTTTGTAACCAGTAAAAAGAAAAAGAAAATCTAATTTATAAAAGGGTTTTAAAAATCAAAATTTTGACAATAAAAAATGTAAAGACCCGGACTCACCCTATATTTAAAATAGGAGAATCTAGATCTCCAACCACATATAACCTATAGTGTTATGTAGATTGTCCTCAAAGAAGTGTTTGAATAATTGTTTGTCTAAATCTTCAAAAGAACAAATTTGAAAACTATTAACTTTTAAAACTTTAACAAAAACATTACATCTTCATCATCACATTTCATAAAAGATATAAACTTAAAACATAGATAGTTAAGTATAGGTATTACAAACAAAGGCTAATAACAAGCCTTATACAAAAGACATAAAAGATAGACAAAACTATAACATCTATTACATATATCCAAAGCTACATTAGCTAGTCTATTACAAAAGGAAATCCATCAAGGTCTATGGTCAACATCTAATCCTCCAAATCATCTAGGAAGTCTGTCGAGCCTGGATTTTTTCCACTAATCTAATCTGGTTCATTTCTCCTAACCCGATTCACATTAAACCCGAACCCATTTAACATGAATCCTCGACTAGGGGTTAAAAAATTTTAATTTTTGAAAATGATTTAGAGTCGCCACCCCGATATAAATCGGGAAAAAATAAAAGCTAGGATCAATGGGTTTTGATCCTAACTTAGCTACTAGTCTGCGAAAATTTGATTTAAAAAAAATCAAACTTAAAAAAAAAAACCAGATATCATGGATTCGGGGGCTAACCTATTAAAACCAAATCGGTTACCACTTTTGGAATTTTAAACTTATAATTTATCCTTTATATGCTCAAAAATTCAAATAAAAATATTTACAAGTCACATTTTTCTATTTTTTTTTGTGCTTTTCTTCATTTTTATTTTTATTATTTTTTCAAAACATGAATATCAACAAAATATCTTATATTTACAAAAATATTTATTCATAATATTAAAAAAAAACAAAAACATTTTTTTCTTTTTTTTTTTAATGTCGCCCCGCAGGTGTCCACGTACTCGCTAATCGAGATCAGACAAAACGTAATTCTTTTTAAAAAAAGAACTTTAATTTGTTGATCAATTTTATATTTTTGAACTATTCTCACTTTAAGTTCATTAAATTTTAAATTTTTGTGAAAATCATTTTGATGATCCTATGATCTAATCAATTGATTTTCATTTTATGAAAATATAATTTTTCTAAGTTTGAAAATCATTTTTTTTATTTTTAATTTTGGTTTTGGAAAATTCAATTTTTTCATTTTTATTTTATTTTTATCATTATTTTTATCATTATTATTATTTTTTATATTTTATTTTTTATTTTTTTATTTTTTAATCACCTAAACTCACAACATATTCAAAACATTTTATAATATATTAAAATTATTTTTCATGCATTAAATATGCATTTCTAAAAAAGCAATTTATGTATAAATACATATTAAAAATATTCAAAAATATATATAAAAAATAAATTTATATGAAAAATAATTATTTTGATTTTTCTGGATTTTTCTGAATTTTTCTGAATTTTTATATGAATTTTTTACTACCTTTTGCTATTTTTTATTATTTTCTGAAATTAATTATATAATAAACTAATAATAAAATAATGCGGATTGACCTGGACCGTTGGATGAAGCGGAGGAGATCTGGATCGTTGATCGTGCTGACTGATCCTGATCGTTTGATTTCGTTGACTCGATCTGGGGCGTTAATCTGCTTGATGAAATCTGGGCCGTCTAATCTGCTTGATGAAATCTGGGCCGCTGATCTGCTTGATCAAATCTGGGCCGTCTGATTTGCTTGATGAAATCTGGGCCGTTGATCTGCTTGATCAAATCTGGACCGTCTGATCTAGATGATTGAATCTGGGCAGCTGATCTGCTTGATCAAATCTGGACCGTCTGATCTGCTTGATCAAATCTGGACCGTCTGATCGGAGCTGACCGTTGACCGTTGACCAGGGGCGGGTTGGACTTCGGATTTTCGGGTCAAATTTCGGGTCGAATCTGACCCGATCGGGCGAAGAAGACGATTACGCGACCTTTCGGGGCGGATTCCGGCGGCTCCGGTGGTCGTCGGTGGCTGGGTGTTTGTCGGCCCGACTCCTGGTGCGACGGCGGTGCTCCTGGTGGTGGTGGCGTGCACTCAGAACGGCGGCAAGGGGCGGCTCCGGTGGTGATCGTACGGCGGCGTCGGTGAAAAAAATTTAAAAAAAATTGCAGAGATTAATTTGATCAATTTGATCGAATCAAAGCACACTAAAACAATCAAAACTTATTTCTAACACTCCTAAACCATTCAATTTGGATCAAATCTGATCCAATCACTTCGAATTTGAAAAATTCGAATTCTACATCCTAAATTCGAGAATTTCGAATTGATATTGTTATGTGTGTGTTTCTTTGAAATTGACTTGTGCCTTTTGATCCTAGTACCCCCTATTTATAGGTTGCAAGCTCAATTTTACGTTTCGTACAGTTTCGAAAACGAATCGATTTTTGCCTCTTTATTTGCACGAATTTAATTCAATGATTCGTGTTTAATTTGTTTGAAACTGATGAATTGATGATTGATTTCTCATATCCTTCATCAAATCATTTAATTTGGGTAGATAAATCATCCAATTTTTATTCAATTCTTGTAACTCCTCATTTATGTGCAATTGAATGCTTTACAAATTGTATTTTTTCCCAATTTTTTGAGCACGAATTTTGTGACTTTTGGGTTGTTTTTACACATGAATTGTGTATTGATCTTTCATATTCCATAACTACTTTGCAATGGCATCATCAATTTTAATAATTAATGATGTTTGTCAGTTAAAAATTGATGCAAAGTAAGGCAAAAAGTCACTTTGAGAAGGCAAAAAATATGAGATGATAAAAAGGGAAAAATTTGCCTTTGCTAAGGTTGAACCTGTGTCCTTGAGCTTGAGTGTGTGTTTGGGTCAATGTATTTAACCAACAGGCCATTTGGCCTGTGCCTTGATCACTTAGCCAACTCATTACTTAATTAAGGCTTTTGGAAAAATGAGTTTAATTAAATTTAAGCCTTAATTAATTGGGCAAAAATTGGGTGTCTACAGCTGCCCCTCTTTGTGGTAAAGTTTGAACAAAACTTTTGCCACAAAGACAAAAAGATAACCAATTTTTGCTTAGCTTATCCTCCCAAATTTTATTTTCAACAAGGAGATTTTTATCTTGTGCTAAACCATCTGTCGAGTTTAGACTTTGAGATTTGCTAGGTCAACTGTCGGACCTAGACTTAGCAAACTGATAGACCATCTGTCGGGTCTATATTTTGAAAAATGATAGGCCATCTGTCAGGCCTAGATTCGCTAGGTCAACTGTCGGACCTAGACTTAGAAAACTGATAGACCATCTGTCGGGTCTAGATTTGCTAGGACAACTGTCGGACCTAGACTTAGAAAACTGATAGACCATCTGTCGGGTCTAGATTTGCTAGGACAACTGTCGGACCTACGGGCTTTGGTTTGGTCATTTGGTCTTGGTCACCATCTGGAATGGAAGGACTTCTGAATTATCTTGATCACCATCTTGAGTGGATGGATTTCTGAATTCTGTCTTCATCATCATCTTGAGTGAATGGATTTTGAATTTGGTCACCATCTCTAAAGGATGGATTTTGTATTTGGTCACCATCTCTAAAGGATGGATTTTGTATTTGGTCACCATCTCAAAAGGATGGATTTTGAATTTGGTCACCATCTCTAAAGGATGGATTTTGTATTTGGTCACCATCTCTAAAGGATGGATTTTGTATTTGGTCACCATCTAAAGGATGGATTTTGTATTTGGTCACCATCTCTAAAGGATGGATTTTGTATTTGGTCACCATCTCTAAAGGATGGATTTTGTATTTGGTCACCATCTCTAAAGGATGGATTTTGTATTTGGTCAGTACTAGACTATCTGTCGAGTCTAGACTGAGGGTACTTGTGAATTTTTAGTCCACTGGGAGTTTTTTTATGATAATTTTGGTTCCATATCAACATTGATGATAAAAAGTATGCTTCAATTTTCTATCAAAATTAGTTATCCTTGCAGTAATATTTTCTTTTAAAATAAGAACAATCAACAGACCAAACTGTATAAACGCATTTATTCAGCATTATAAGATGCTCAAATTTCTCTCTGATGATTCAAATGGTGTTTGGTTGTTGGAAGAATTTTGTGAGTCAGGCTTTGATCCGACTTCAGAGAATTTCAGGGATATCAACTTTGCTTATAATTAATTAAAATAAAATCAATTGATCATTTGAAATGACAAATTTTATTGATCAAGGATAATACAACTTTACAGCATCTGAGTTCACAGGATCCTTTAAATCGGGTCCATCCATTTGGGAAAGGATTAATGCTCCTCCCGACAAGACCTTCTTCACTATGTATGGTCCTTCATAATTTGGTGTGAACTTTCCCTGGAATCTTGCACATTTGGCAGTATTTTTCTCAGAACCAAATCACCTTCTTGGAAATTTCTTGGCTTGACTTTCTTATTAAATGCTCTAGCCATCCTTTGTTGATATAATTGCCCATGACACATGGCAGTCAATCTTTTTTCATCTAAAAGATTTAACTGTTCAACCCTTTGTCTAACCCATTCAGCTTCTTCGAGCTCTGTTTCAGCCAATACTCGGAGTGAAGGAATCTCAACTTCTACTGGTAAAACGGCTTCAGTTCCATATACCAGGGAATAGGGCGTTGCCCCAGTTGACACTCTTACAGAAGTTCGATACGCCATCAATGCTAATGGGAGCATTTCATGCCAATCTTGTATGCAATTGTCATCTTCTCAATGATTCTCTTGATGTTTTTGTTGGCGGCTTCTACTGCTCCATTCATCTGTGGGCGATATGGAGTGGAATTTCGGTGTTTAATCTTGAATTGCTGACATAATCAGTCATTGCATTGTTGTTCAGATTTGTACCATTATCGGTAACGATACTTTCTGGAGTTCCATATCGAGCAATGATATCTCTTTTGATGAATCGCACCACAACGGCTTTTGTCACACTGGCGTATGAAGCTGCTTCAACCCACTTGGTGAAGTAATCGATTGCAACTAGTATGAATCGATGACCATTTGAAGCTTTTGGCGAAATTGGCCCAATTACATCTATTCCCCACATTGAGAAGGCCATGGTGTCGACATTGACTGTAATTCCTTCGGAGGAGCATTTATCTTGTTTGCATAAATTTGACATAAATGACAAGATCTCACATGTTTGATACAGTCGATTCCATGGTTAACCAGAAATATCCTAGCCTCATAATCTTTTTAGCTAGCATATATCCGTTCATATGAGGTCCACATACTCCCTCATGAACTTCTTCCATTAATTTTTGAGCTTCTTTTTCATCTACACATCTCAACAGGGTTGTATCGAATGACCTTCTGTATAAGGTATCTCCACTTAACAAGAAATGACTTGCCAGACGCCTCAATGATTTCTGATCCTTTTTTGTAGCACACTCAGGATAGCTACCTGTTTGCAAGAAAATTTTGATATCTTGAAACCATGGTTCACTTGACTCAATCACAGCACAGAATGCGGGTTCACTTCTTATTCGGACTTGCAAAGGTTGTATTCTTGCTCCTTCAGTGAATTGGATCAAAGAGGCCAGAGTAGCCAATGCATCAGCAAATTGATTCTGAGTTCTGGCACATAAGTGAAGGAAATTTCTTTGAATCTTCCTGCTAACTCAGCCAAGTGATTATGATAAGGAATCAACTTGGGATCCTTAGTTTTGAATCGCCTCGAGTTTGGAAAATGATAAGTGATGAATCTCCAAACACTTCGAGCTCCTCGATATTCATTTGAATTGCCATTTCTAATCCCATGATGCATGCCTCGTATTCCGCTACATTATTTGTGTAAGGAAACATTAATCTGGCTGATGCCGGGAACTGTTCTTCTTTTGGTGAGATGAGGACTGCCTATTCCACACCCTATACATTGGCTGCTCCATCGAAATACAACTTCCAACTGTTGCTTTCGGCTTCTGTTTCTGCTATCCTGATACCTTCATCTGGAAACTGATCTTGTTCCTTTAATTCTTCATCATCAACTGGGCTTTCTGCAATTTGATCAGCTAAAACTTGTCCTTTGACTGAACTTTGACTTACATAAGTGATATCAAATTCAGAAAGCAGCATCTGCCATTTCGAGATTCGACCAACCAAAGCCGGTTTGCGTGCAAGTATCGCAATGGATCATGCTTCGTAATCAACTCGATCGAGTAGAAGAGCGTATACTGCCTAAGTCTGTGCATAACCCATACTAATGCACAGCAGGTTTTTCTATCTCTGAATACTTTTGTTCTCCATTTGAGAATTTCTTGCTTAAAGTAGTAAACAGCTCTTTCTTTTCCTTCCTCATCTTTTTGCCCGAGACACACCCCATGGATTCAGGAAGAATGTCAATACAAGAACAACGGTTTCCCCGGTTTTGGAGTAACCAGTACTGGTGGATTCGTCAGATATTGCTTTATCCGATTAAAGGCTTTTTCACATTCGTCATTCCATTCAATTAGGGCATTCTTCTTCAGCAGTTTAAACAGCGGTTGGCACTTATCAGTCAACTGTGATATGAATCGAGCAATGTAATTCAATCTTCCCAAGAGGCCTCTGATTTCTTTAATGTTTTTGGTGGAGGCAAATCCTGAATTGCCTTGACCTTATCAGGATCGATTTCTATCCCTTTTTGGCTAACCATGAATCCTAATAATTTTCCAGATGTCACTCCGAAAGTGCATTTTTCTGGATTCAATTTCAACTGAAACTTCCTTAATCTTTCAAAAAGCTTCCTTAACACCACTACATGATCTCTCCTTCCTTTGTCTTGGCGATCATGTCATCTACATATACTTCCACCTCTTTGTGCATCATATCATGAAGTATAGCAAGCATTGCTCGTTGATAAGTTGCCCCGGCATTCTTGAGACCGAAAGGCATGACTTTGTAACAAAAGGTTCCCCAGGCTGTAACGAATGTGGTTTTGACCTTATCTTCTTCGGCCATTAATATCTGATTATACCCTGAAAATCCATCCATGAATGAAAATAGATGATTTCCAGCGGTATTGTCCACTAAAACATCGATGTGAGGCAACGGGAAATTATCTTTCGGGGTTGCTTTGTTTAGATCTCTGAAATCCACACAGATTCTTACTTTCCCGTTTTTCTTAAGTACTGGCACTATTTGATACCCAATCCGAATAATCAGAAACCTCAATGAATCCTACTTCAAGCAACTTTTTTACTTCATCCTTGATTTGGAGGAGTAAATCTGGCCTAAATCGCCTTAATTTTTGCTTTTTAGGTTTAAAATCCTCCTTTGTTGGCAATTTGTGAACCACAATGGATGGGTCTAAACCAGGCATATCGCTATACGACCATGCAAAAACATCCAAGTATTCGGTTAGTAACTTGGTTAAATCTTGTGCCGTGCTCTCAGGCAATTTTCCCCCTATCCTCAGATTCCTAGGGTTTTCGCTTGTTCCCAAATTAATCACTTCAATGGTTTCGGGAATTTCAATCCTTCCTTGTTCAAAATTTTGCCAAATTTCTTGTGTTCTAAATTGATAATCAATATCATCTTCAATGTCTAACCCAGTAGAGTTAGGTGATATTGATATTTTCATTAATTATACGCGCGAGATATCCCTGAACTTCATCACAATTGTCGAATCTGGTTGAATATGAATGAGGAATGTATGAGAATATGTGAAAACAAACGGAAATAAATTTCATTAAACTGGGACGGTGTTTAAGTACACTTATTTGAGCATCACATAATACTGAAAAACACAAAACACAAATCTAGTCTTAGATAAGTTCTTACTTAAAAGACTTAATACTAGCGCAAGGCACAGAGAACCAATTTCTCAAGATCATTTCTTTGGATGAAGCATCTTCTTTGATATCATCTGGCTGCTGGATATGATGTGGCTTTGGAAAGGAATGGCTGATGTGAGGGATTTTGATGATTGGATCATACTCCTTGTCGAGCTTCCTCCTTCTCATTTGGTTTTTCATTTCTGCCACTTCAGCACAAGTGGGGGAATAACCCAGTCCAAAGGTTCCCACCTGAGCTTCTTTTTCATCATTCATCATGCAGACTTCGTCAAACATTTGGAGCCCGAAGTCTTCTTCTCCTTCTTTTCCAATGTAAGGGACAGCCGTCTCCTTGTAAATGGCATAATCCTGTTCTCCCATAACAGTGATGAGTTGACCATTGGCTATGAACTTAACTTCTGGTGCAGGCTTGATGGTATTGCCCTGGCAGCATGGATCCATGGTCTCCCAACAGCAGATTGAATGTTCTGGGGATATCAATTACTTGGAAAGGAATAATGAAAGTTTGAGGCCCGATGGTAACTTCAAACTCCACTTCACCTATTATATCTTTTTGACCCATCAAAAGCACGAACCACAGTAGAGCTTGGTTTGATGTCTGACGGTTCAATCCCCAATAGGCTCAAAGTGGCTAAGGGGCATACATTCAAAGAGGAACCGTTGTCAACTAATACTCGAGATGACCTTTCCACAGCTTTTGACTACAATGAAGAGGGCTTTGTTATGTTGATCCCCTTCCTCTCCCAGTTCTTCAGATGAGAAACTGATTTGCTCATTTGCGAAGATTGAGTTGATTATATGCCCAAGGCTTCTTCTGATACACCCTCTGGAACTTTCACTTCTTCTAAGGCTTTGAAAAGAGCCTCACGGTGTACATTAGAGCTAATCAGCAGACTCATGAGCGATATTTGGGCAGGTATTTTGGCCAACTGCTCACGACCTTTGTATTCACTTGCTTTCATCAGTTTTGCCAATGCTGACTTTCTTCATCTTTCTTCCTTCTTCATTTTGCTGCTGTGGCATATTCACAGTTGCATTCTTTCCGGTCGACTCATAAACTCTTCCTGAGCGAGTAAGGCCACCAACCATTGAAGCATGATTTACCGCTTTATAATCAAATGGAGCGGCTTTATAATCACTCACAGCAAGGGGTATCTGAAAGGTATAGCTCTTGGGCTTTGATGAAGTTGATCCATCTTCACTGCCTTTGCCTTTCGATTTTGATGGATCTAGGTCCACCTCGATCATGCACACAAGCTCTTCTGGATCCGGAATTTCAGCGGTAATCATATTGATAACGGTCCATGGTTTGGCAATGGTTAGTAGAGACATTTGGAGCTTCAATGAAATCCAACTGGATGACTTTTGCATCAATAAGATCTTGGATTTTATGCCTAAGCCTCCAGCAGCTGTCTGTTGAGTGCCCGATTTGCCCCATGTGATATTCACACTTCAGCTCAGGATTGTAATTTTTAGGCCTGTAGTCTTCTCTAGGCGCTTCGAGGTTGATCAGATTATCGGCCCTTAGTTTAGCTAATACTTGGCTAAGGGGAACCGGAATTCGAGTGAAGTTCGCCTGTTGAACCTTGATTGTTGATTTGGGACTGCACTTTGTTGAGTCTGATCCTTATTCTGATTTTGATTCTGATTTGTTGACAACACAAATGACTTAGTGGGGCCAGTTGCACCCGAAGTGTTGACCATGCTGACGGTTGAATCTTTTCCTTTGTATGGGACATTTCTTGGTGCATATATTTCTTTTCTTGTTGCAATTTTCCTGCTGAAATTGCATTCTCAATCCTGCATCCAGCTATCACCACTTCTGAGAAACTTGCTGATGCATGCCCAACCAGATGGGAAAAGAAAGGTTCCTCTAATGTGTTGATAAAAGTGAAAGTGAGGTCCTTTTCAGGCATCGGGGTGGTGATCCTTGCAGCCAATGCTCTCCAGCGCTGAGCATACTCCTTGAAAGTCTCTTCTTTCTTCTTCTTCAGATTGCTTAAATCCCATACCGAGGGCGCCATCTCAATGTTAAACTTATACTGATTAAAAAATGCCCTAGCCAACTTGTCCCAAGTATCAATTTCTGATGGTCTAATTGGGCGTACCAGGCCAAAGCAGCACCAGTAAGACTGTCCTGGAAGGTTTGCACCATCAGCTTGTCAAACTTTGCGTATTGCCCCATTCGTCGTACATACAATCTGGTATGCATATTAGGACAACCTGTCCCGTCATATTTTTCAAATTCCGGTGCCTTAAATTTCTCAGGGAAGGCACCTTCCTCATATTGAGGCAAATTCAGGATCGCGGTTTGATCAAAACCATCGAACGTCTTCATTTTCTCAAGCAGTTTTCTCTCCATTCTTTAGCCTGAGCTTCCAGTTCTTTCTTCAACTCAGCCGCATTAAACTCATTTGGTGACTCCTCTTGCTGAATAAGCTGCCCTCAATTTCTTTTCCTTTCTGTGCCCTTGAGGATTCTTCAGAAGTTGTGGGGGTCTTAAGTTGTGCAAGACTTTGTGTTAAAGCCTGCATCTGTTCAGCAATTCCAAAGAGGGTTTGTTCCACGGTATTGAGTCTTTGTTCAGTGGTCTGGTCTGTGGGGTTGTTCCCGGTGTTAGACATCTTAGCTCGGGATCTGGTAACAATAGGGCTCCTAACCGGCTTGGGCGCTATCTTTCAAGTTTTGACTTAAACTCGAATTTGCTAGACCTGGACATTTATTTTTCATCAATATGTTTTAAAGAATTAATATACATATGCAAAAATGTAGATATGCTATCACACAGATGCAAATGGGGATATTGACCAATGATTTTAAAAAAAACATTTGTATTAAAAGATAATGTTTGGCATAACGAAAACTTCTAATGGTTTAGAAACCTTATTTCCTAGTGACTGAATCAAAACTACTTTCTAATGGTTTCAAAGAACCTTGATTCCTAAACCAACTAAACCAGTCTTCTTGTCTTAGTGGGGCAAACAATCTTGTCTTCCAGGGCTAGAATTTTCTTTCGAGCTGCCTTCAACTCAGCCTCTAAGAATGCAATTCTGCTTCCAGCACTTTGCAGGCGATCCACCATTTCCCTCTCTCTTTCTTGGAAATCTCGGTGACATACTTCCAGGCGAGCCGAAACAGCTTCCATGTAAGCAGTTGTTTCAGGGTCAGGTTCCGATGGTGCTGGTTGAAGGACATCGGGAGCTTCATATCGAATATCCTTATTCTTCTTCATTTGGCTAGCCACATACCACCTGGTTGCTCTATACTTCTTGGTTTCCTTACTTTCTGGCTCGACTTCAAAAACGGCTTCACCTCTCTATTTTCCCATATAGCTCGGATTTGATTTAGCTTGAATTCTTTAGCTGGTAGTATCTTGGTTGGATCCAGATAATCTAGAGTGACTTGCTCCAAATTAGGCTTGACAGTAATATCTTGCAGCATACCATACTGTCTGATAACACTTGAGGGATAATAACCAGTACAGCCGGTGAGTCCAATTAGGGGCACTGCCATGTATTCCTTGCAACTTAGGATGGCAGGGCTTTTGAACCAGCGAGCTTGCCACATCATGTCTTCAGGTGGCATGTCTTCAAGAATGGCAATTATATCCCATAGAGGATGATCATCTTCCATGTGGACCCTTTCAGCAAAAGATTGGATGAGATCATATTTCAGACTGATGAGGGATCCATTAGCCAATTCTTTTCCATAGTGCTTAATGTGGCTAGCAAACCAAACCATCAGTAAGTGCATGCTTGCTTTGAACTTGCCTTGTCCTTTAGACTTGATGTGATTCAGACTACGGACTTGTTCGGCTAGAAGAGCAGGAACATAGGATTTGCCAGCTAAATATTGAGAAACCAGCTCTATGACCCGGAAGTGGATGAACAAGTTGCCATTAGGGAAGAGAATGGTTGCAAAAGCAGCTACTATGAAGGCATTAACCCGGTTTTCTTCCCAAACTTCAAGTGGTATACTGAAAGTGGCTCGGTTGCTTTTAAAGTATTCAGGGGTTCCAAACCAGTCCATCAGTGTGGTTAGCCGGATGCAATATTCATTGCAATCATTGATAGCTTCAATTAGGTCCCCTCTTGATCCCAAAAAATTCTGATATAATACGGACCGGGCTATGCTTGAAGTTCGGAACATAGATCCTTCAGAGGTAGGAGGTGCTTGGAGTAGTCTAGTATATTCCTCAATGGTCGGGCTAAGTACATGCTGACCCAAACGGAAGACAACTTCTTCAGGTTCCCATAGATGAGTGAGGGCTCGGAACATGGTGAATGGAACATGGATCTTTGGTAGGCTGAGGATTGGGCCTAATCTATCCTCAATGAATGACTTTTGGACCGGACTAAAACTGACAAACCATCGGTCCAGTAGGAGCATTGGATCTTTGAAAGGTTCCACTCGATTTTCTCTAATAAGGCGAGCCCATAAGCTATCGCTACTGTCGGTTGAAGACATCATTTTCTGAAAATTTTTTAAAAGGTATAAGCTAATATTTACAAAATTTTTTAATTTTTTGACAGCTTTTATATTTTTTTAGAATTTTCTTTAAGTTTTTTTTTTAAGTATTTACATATGTACATTTATATTTCAACTCCATTTTTTTTAGAAAAAGTTGGTCATATCCCATGCTAATGAATGCATGATTTGGTAAGGTTCTATAGGTTCCCCGATTTAGTGGTACTAAACCGGAGTGGGAGGACATTTCTTGATCTAGAGGGTGGAAAGCCACAGCCCCCGGACCTTACTTCGTCCTCCTCGCTTAGGCTCTTAAGACGGCCCTGGTACGACCGTATCTAGCACACAATCATGCTAATGCAAATGCAATGCAAATCAAAAACAAACTTTTTTTTTTTTTATATTTGTAAGGTTAGTATATATTTAAAAACAATTATTCAATATAATATACAAATAATCACATATTCACAAAAATTGAGCAAGGATAAATTCAAAATTTAAAATTCCTAAGTGGCTAGCCCTCTTTTTTTAAAAAAAAAAAAATAATCCCCAGTGGAGTCGCCAAGCTGTCGAGCCTGGATTTTTTCCACTATCTATCTGGTTCATTTCTCCTAACCCGATTCACATTAAACCCGAACCCATTTAACATGAATCCTCGACTAGGGGTTAAAGAAATTTTAATTTTTGAAAATTTTAGAGTCGCCACCCGATATAAATCGGGAAAAAATAAAAGCTAGGATCAATGGGTCGGTTGATCCTAACTTAGCTACTAGTCTGCGAAAATTTGATTTAAAAAAACAAACTTTTAAAACCAGATATCATGGATTCGGGGCTAACCTATTAAAACCAAATCGGTTACCATTTTTAGAATTTTAAACTTATAATTTATCCTTTATATGCTCAAAAATTCAAATAAAAATATTTACAAGTCACATTTTTCTATTTTTTTTTGTGCTTTTCTTCATTTTTATTTTTTTATTATTTTTTCAAAACATGAATATCAACAAAATATCTTATATTTACAAAATATTTATTCACAATATTAAAAAAAAACAAAAACATTTTTTTTAATGTCGCCCCGCAGGTGCCTACGTACTCGCTAATCGAGATCAGACAAAACGTAGTTCTTTTTAAAAAAAGAACTTTAATTTGTTGATCAATTTTATATTTTTGAACTATTCTCACTTTAAGTTCATTAAATTTTAAATTTTTGTGAAAACCATTTTTGATGATCCTATGATCTAATCAATTGATTTTCATTTTATGAAAATATAATTTTTCTAAGTTTGAAAATCATTTTTTTTGTTTTTAATTTTGGTTTTGGAAAATTCAATTTTGTCATTTTTATTTTATTTTTATCATTATTATTATCATTATTATTATTTTTTATTTTTTATTTTTTTATTTTTTTTATTTTTTAATCATCACCTAAACTCACAACATATTCAAAACATTTTATAATATATTAAAATTATTTTTCATGCATTAAATATGCATTTCTAAAAAAGCAATTTATGTATAAATACATATTAAAAATATTCAAAAATATTCAAAAATATAAAAAAATTAAATTTATATGAAAAATAATTATTTTGATTTTTCTGGATTTTTCTGAATTTTTCTGAATTTTTTAATGAATTTTTTACTACTTTTTGCTATTTTTTATTATTTTCTGAAATTAATTATATAATAAACTAATAATAAAATAATGCGGATTGACCTGGACCGTTGGATGAAGCGGAGGAGATTTGGATCGTTGATCGTGTTGACTGATCCTGATCGTTTGATTTCGTTGACTCGATCTGGGGCGTTAATCTGCTTGATGAAATCTGGGCCGTCTGATCTGCTTGATCAAATCTGGGCCGCTGATCTGCTTGATCAAATCTGGGCCGTCTGATCTGCTTGATGAAATCTGGGCCGCTGATCTGCTTGATCAAATCTGGACCGTCTGATCTGGATGATTGAATCTGGGCCGCTGATCTGCTTGATCAAATATGGACCGTCTGATCTGCTTGATCAAATCTGGACCGTCTGATCGGAGTTGACCGTTGACCGTTGACCAGGGGCGGGTTGGACATCGGATTTTCGGGTCAAATTTCGGGTCGGATCCGACCCGATCGGGCGAAGAAGACGATTACGCGACCTTTCGGGGCGGATTCTGGCGGCTCCGGTGGTCTTCGGTGGCTGGGTGTTTGTCGGCCCGACTCCTGGTGCTACGGCGGTGCTCCTGGTGGTGGTGGCGTGCACTCAGAACGGCGGCAAGGGGCCGCTCCGGTAGTGATGGTACGGCGGCGTCGGTGAAAAAAATTAAAAAAAATTGTAGAGATTAATTTGATCAATTTGATCGAATCCAAGCACACTAAAACAATCAAAACTTATTTCTAACACTCCTAAACCATTCAATTTGGATCAAATCTGATCCAATCACTTCGAATTTGAAAAATTCGAATTCTACATCCTAAATTCGAGAATTTCGAATTGATATTGTTATGTGTGTGTTTCTTCGAAATTGACTTGTGCCTTTTGATCCTAGTACCCCCTATTTATAGGTTGCAAGCTCAATTTTACGTTTCTTACAGTTTCGAAAACGAATCGATTTTTGCCTCTTTATTTGCACGAATTTAATTCAATGATTCGTGTTTAATTTGTTTGAAACTGATGAATTGATGATTGATTTCTCATATCCTTCATCAAATCATTTAATTTGGGTAGATAAATCATCCAATTTTTATTCAATTCTTGTAACTCCTCATTTATGTGCAATTAGATGCTTTACAAATTGTATTTTTTCCCAATTTTTTGAGCACGAATTTTGTGACTTTTGGGTTGTTTTTACACATGAATTTTGTATTGATCTTTCATATTCCATAACTACTTTGCAATGGCATCATCAATTTTAATAATTAATGATGTTTTGTCAGTTAAAAATTGATGCAAAGTAAGGCAAAAAGTCACTTTGAGAAGGCAAAAAATATGAGATGATAAAAAGGGAAAAATTTGCCTTTGCTAGGGTTTGAACCTGTGTCCTTGAGCTTGAGTGTGTGTTTGGGTCAATGTATTTAACCAACAGGCCATTTGGCCCGTGCCTTGATCACTTAGCCAACTCATTACTTAATTAAGGCTTTTGGAAAAATGAGTTTAATTAAATTTAAGCCTTAATTAATTGGGCAAAAATTGGGTGTCTACAAAGTCCTCAGAGTCTGTACCATAACCCATATTCGCATAAAACTCATCACTGTCATCACCACTTGAAATTAATAAAATATGAGCCAAAGGCCTAGCACACAAATAATGGAAACACAAGCTTAATGGCATACAAGCTTAGGCTACATGCAAATGCCACAATCATTAAGTTATTAGACAATCTTTAGTTAGCCAAATGATACTAGAATATTCAAACTTTGGACAACAGGGGTATCAGGGGGAACCTGAGTAATGATCTTGACGCTCAGAGAGTTGATATAAGCAGCTTGGATACTTATATCTCCGAGATAAATCTAACCAATAACAAATAAGTAATCTCATTTAGGGTACTTATCCGTTTCTCGACTTTACTTAACTCATTCCATAATATCACCTAATTCAAGTGTTCCCATAAACATTGAATTAAATCATATTACATCATTTTAAGAATAAGTAAATGTTGTACTGATACCAAATACCCTATCGATTACTCGCTAAACCACTTATGAAAGTCATTGTATCATGACAGGAGTGGTCTAAGCGCCTACACTACCAAGCCCCCAATCTGAGCAGGCTGCCGCTCTTTGAATCAAATTCAACGGCATAAAAGACAATCATACAAACATTTCTTAAGTTTTCTTAAATTAGAGTAAACTTAAAGTATGCCTATCCTAAGCAAAGAATCAAGCATGTTACTGCATACCTGAAATAGCCATGAATTTCCTAATTTATACTCTAATGTGTTATTGAGATGATATATGATTTTGAAATGAGATATATGTGCATGAATAATATAATTAGTGCATGTGTTGAATTTGTGTTATTTTGATTGTGTGTAGTACAATGAAATTAATATCACTGTATTATATGTATTAATGTGTCCATAGTGTAATGAATATGTGTGTCTTTTATAAATTAATATGTATGTGTTATGTTTAAAATTTAATAAAATAACTTGTGAATTGTTTAAGAATTGATGATGATAGAATTTTTACAAAGTTAAAGCATACTTTTTAAGCTTAAATTAAACTCAAATGCATTGAAAATTTAACCAAATTAACCCTAAGTCAAATATACACCTAAAGTCAAACTTTGGATTAGTATTGACTTCAATTTGGATTAATTAGGGACTCTTTTGGCAGCCCTATTCATTTCATACGAATTTTCTTTTCTTTTCTTTTCTTCTTTCTTCCTTCCATCTCAAAACCCTAAGCCCTAAGCTAAAATCAATCACAAGCCCTTGGATTCAAACATCACTCCAAGCTAAAGCTTAATCATGCAAGTTAATGCAAGCCTAATCCTTTTTGTTTTATTTTCTTTCTTGTTATTGGATGTAAAACTCAAGGTAGGATTAATAGATGCCCATTGAGTTGATTGATTTATGTATTGATATATGTTAGATTTTGCATTGCTATTAGTGAGCTTAGTTAAGTGTTTGGAAGTTGTAGAGTGTTGATAAGTGGTGGAATTAAGTTGAGTAGTTGAAGTGTGGAATTGAAGTGTGATTGGTGTTTGAATGTTATAGTTGGGTGTTTGATGATTAGAAGTAGAGTTTATGTTGTTTGGATGGTGTTTAGAACACAAGTTTTGGAAAGCTTAGATTAAGTTTGGAGAATTTTTAAAGTGAATGGGGTTTGTAAAGAAAATAGGGGAAACAAAACATTTTCGTATAGGTTCAATTTTGAGCGTACGCCGGCATCTGGTACTTTAACGCCGCCGGCATAGAGACAGTGTTGAAGGTGATCAGAACCAATTTTTTTAAAGCCTCTTGAAATGCTGCTGGCTTTCAGTAGAAAAGTTTGCCAGTGTTTAATTTTCAAAACGTACGCCGGCTATTAGGGTTCCAATGCCACCGACTTAGAGGTGGTTTGGAATGAGAACAGAATCATAATTTTTAACGCCGAGCTTAAGGCCGCCGATGTAGGATCCAAAGCTATCGGTGTACATGGATACGCTACCGGTGTTGGGGGTATTCACGGGCATGGACCAACCTCGTGTAACTCTCGAAAATTTTTGAAAATTTGGAGTTGCAGTCTACACTAGCTCAAAGCTGCCAGCGTAGACTGAAGGCTGTCGGTGTATCCTTGAAAGCTGCCAGTGTTGGCAAGTGTTGAACTTTATTGTATTGTGCACCGATTCAACGCCGCCGTCGTATCCCCTGCATTTTTCATTTTCAAAAACTTTCTTCAAAATTTTCCAAAGCTTGATATATAATCAATTAAATATTTGTTAAGTATTCTATGATATAATAGGATGTTTAAATGCTCTGTTATGACCTTGTAATAATTTATTTGAATTTCTTTGATGAATTATATTTGCAACTAATTAATTAGTGCTTAAACTAAGTGGAAAATTCAATATTGTCTTGAACAGTGATAGATCCTCGCTCGGCCAACCCCATTAATTCCCGAGTTATCTCAGGTACGCGGTAACTTGCTTGTTTCTTTGCTAGGATAAGCATGAAATCAAGTTACTCTAAATTAAGAGAATTTTTAATAATTGATGAGTGTTGATCGTCCTTGTATGCCGTTGAAATCTGGTTCGAAGAGTGACACCTTGCTCAGATTAGGGGCAGGGTACTTTCTCGTTATTGGATAGAATTATTTAGGAGATATAAGTATCTGAGCTACTTATATCAACCCCTTGAGAGTCGTGATGTATTACTCAGGATCTCCTAGTATTACAGGCTACGCCGGAAGGTAGGGCTGCCTAGTTTATACGAACAGTAGGGACCACTCAGGGAGGTGGACATAATACTAGATCCTTGTTGTCGGAGTTTGAATACTCCCATGATGAATGACTAACTAAAGATTGAATAATAAATTATTGGTTGTTGCATTTTGCATTTAGCTTAAGCATGTGTAAATCACTTTGCATTTATATTCGTTACTGGGCCTTATGCTCATATTTTAACCATTTCAGGTGATGAATCCGATGAGTTTTACACGAGTATGGGGTATGGAACCGATTTCGAGGATTTTCTTGATGATTTGGAGGACTAGAGATGACCTTAGACTTGGTGGAATCCAATTTTTGTAATAGAATAGTTATGTTAGTCTTGTGGTTATATTTAAGGTTTTAGTTAGACTTTATATGTGTAATTTTGTTAAGGCTTGTAAAAAGCCTTTGGATGTAATATATGTATATGTATATATGTATTTAGCTATGTATGACTTAAGTTTATTTCCTTCATGAAATACGATAATGGTGTAGTGTATTGTTAAAAGTTTTGAAAAATTATGGTTTCTATTATATTAACTATGTGGAATTAGATAAATAATTCCTCAAACAATTCTTTTAGAAAACCTTACATATAATCTTACAGGTTATATGTGGTTGGGAACTGTTATCGCTTATTTTAATTATAAGGGTGATAGCGGGTCCTTACAGTTAGTATCAGAGCGGAGTTTGATTAATTGTAATAGTTTGTTTAAGACTTGACCTATACGCAATTAGGTAGTATAGAAAAGAGTTAAGTTTATCCGAATAGTTGTGTATAATTGCTTTTTTGCTTGTTTCATATGTTTGTTATTTGTTTGCTTGTTTATTAATTGCTTATTGCTTGTTTGATGACTTGCTAAATTGTTTGTTATTTTATATATGACTGTGAATGTTAATTTGATAAGTTTTGCATGTGATTACAGATTTATATACATGTGTGTGTGTTTTAAATATATGTATGTAATTGTAAAGATGGAGGTTAAGGAGGTTTACAAGGCAACATTCTGATAGAGAAAGTATGCCACCACCACCACAATCATCATCTACATTTGCTCCTACTTCATTTTCTATACCGAGTAGTGAGACTACTCCATCTCCTGCATCGGCTTCATCTTTGCAAGTTCCTCCACCGATTCAGATTCCTCCACCTCCACCTATGCCACCCATTCTTCCCATGCCACAAATGCCCACTGGTGATCCAACTTCCATGTATAGTATGATGAGGGACATTATGGTAATGATGCAGCAGTATCAGATGATGATGTATCAGCAAACACAACATCTCATGCAGTAAGGTAACCAGCAAGGAATGAGACCAAATGAGGCTGCTCCTGTAAATGATCAATCCAACTAAATCAAGTTACATGATTTTAGTAAGATGGTCCCAGAATTTGATGGCACTAGCACTGATCCTACAGTAGCTGAAGGTTGGATAGAAGAGCTGGAGAAGACATTTGCTACTAGTAGAACACGGAAGATAATAAAGTTGATTTAGCGGTTTATATGATGAAGAAAGAGGCTTACAATTGGTGGAGATTAACTAGTGGAAATCTACAACAACCCATATCATGGAATGCATTCAAGGATACATTTTTCACCAAATATTTTCCAAATTCAGTGAGAGAGAGGATGATAGCTGATTGGTTGAACTTGAACAAGGGAGCAAGACTATAGATGAATACTATGTGAATTTTGTAGACTATTGTGTTTTGCGAGGTGACTACCGGGATGCGAGAATGAAAGTTAGAAATTTCAGAATGGATTGAATGAAGAAATTCAAAGTGAAGTAAAGAAATTTGAGTAACATACCCTATCAGATACTGTGGCCAAAGCCTTGCTAATGGAGTAAATCCAGAATGATAGTAGAATTAGAAGAGCAAAGAGAGCTGCATTTATGGGAAAGAGACCTGCTTCCACTTCATCCTATGATAGTCATCAGGGTGTTAGTAAAGGAAAGAAGCCTTTTATGGGACGACAAGGAAATCAAAAGCCGACATATAAAGCTTCTACACTTACATTTGAGAAGAAATACTTTACGTGTTATGGTCTTCATGAGTTATCCGATTGTAAGTGGACTCCCAATGCATGTTTTTCATGTGGTCAAGTTGGACATAAGTCTAAAGAGTGCAAGAATCCAAAACTACCACTGGTCTTCTGTGCATATTGCAAGCAAAGAGGTCATCATATTGCTAATTGCAAAGATCGACCTGATGTTAAGAGTGGTTGATATAGAGAAGGGAAAGACAAATGCTAGGGTTTTCACCTTACAACAGATTGAAGATACACCCTCAGTAGACACCTTGGTAGGTATTCTGAGTGTTGCTAGTAGGGATGCATATGTGTTGATTGATATTGGAGTAACTCATGCTTGTATTTTTGAAAATTTTATGAATGATTGTGAGCTTGTTTCTAAAACGTTGATTGATCGTATTATGTGTGTGACTACTCTTGGTGATTGAAAATAGGCATCCCTTGTGTGTAAAAATATAAATGTTGTGATTTCAAATGTGAACATGCCTTTGATATGATAGTATTGCCTTTACCTGATTTTGATGTGATCTTGGGAATGAATTGGCTAAATCATTATAAGGTCACGATTGATTGTAGTAAGGCAGTTAAGTTTTGATTTAGATAAGGGGAGATTTACATATAGGTTGGAAAGGCTGAGACTAAGAGTATGAACTTATGGAGTTGTGGGAAAGACCAGTTGTGGTAGCTATGAATATTGAAGAAGTAGATATCAAAATGGTGCCAATTGTAAATGAGTTTGTGGATGTATTTCCAGAAGAAATTACGTGGACTACCACCAGATAGGGAGATAGAATTTGGAATTGAAGTATTACTAGAACAGTACCTATCTGTAAGGCTCCGTATAGAATGGCTCCTGCAGAGTTGAAAGAGTTAAAGCTGCAGTTGCAAGAATTGTAAGATTTGGGTTTCATTAGACCGAGTATATTGCCATGGGGTGCTCCTGTATTATTTGTAAGGAAGAAAGATGAGAGTTTGCGCATGTGCATTGATTATGGGGAATTGAATCGGGTTACTATTAAGAACAAATACCTTTTACCTAGGATTGATGATCTATTCGATCAGTTGAAGGGAGCCACAGTGTTTTCAAAGATCGACTTGAGATCAGGATATTATCAACTTAAGATCAAATCTCAAGATATTCAGAAGACGACCTTCAGAACTCAGTATGGCACTTCGAGTTTTTGGTGATGCTTTTGGGTTAACCAATGCTCTTGTTGCATTCATGGATTTGATGAATAGAGTCTTCAAGGATTATCTGGATTCATTTGTCATAGTATTCATTGATGATATTCTGATTTATTCCCGAAGTAAGGAAGAGCATCAAGAGCATTTAAGACTTGTGTTACAAAGACTTCGAGAGAAGAAACTCTATGCGAAATTTAACAAGTGTCAGTTTTGGTTGGAAGAAATATCCTTTCTCAGACACATTATTTCAAAGGAAGGTATTTCAGTTGATCAATGAAGATTGAAGCTATTTTGGGATGGACAAGACCTACTATGTGAGTGAGATTAGAAGTTTTCTTGGATTGACGGATACTATCGAAGGTTTGTAGAGGGATTTTCGAAAATTGCATCCCCATTAACAAGATTAACAAGAAAGATATTAAGTATGTGTGGGATGACAAGTGTGAGAGGAGTTTTGAAGAGTTGAAAGAAAGATTGATTAGCTCCTATTCTGGCACTGCCTGTTAGTGGAAAGGAATTCGTGGTTTTTAGTGATGCATCTATCCAAGGACTCGGTTGTGTTCTCATGCAAGATGGAAAAGTTATAGCTTATGCATCAAGGCAACTAAAACCCCATGAGAAGAATTATCCAGTGCATGATCTTGAATTGGCAGCAGTAATTCTCGCATTGAAACTTTGGAGACACTATTTTTTGGAGAGAAGTGCAAGATTTACAGATCACAAAAGCTTAAAATACATATTCACACAGAAGGAGCTTAATATGAGGCAAAGAAGATGGCTTGAGTTGATTAAATATTATGATATGGAAATTCTTTATCATCCTGGCAAAGCTAATGTGTAGCAGATGCACTCAGTAGGAAGAAGCAAATGAATGATGCAACTTTGATTTCTAATCAAAGAGGGATTCAGATGGATTTCATGAAGTTAGAACTTGAAGTTACATTAGAGCAAGTTGATGTGATATTGGCTCAATTATCCTTGCAACCGACAATTTTGGAAAAGATTAAAAGTCCAAAAGGAAGACGATGAAGCTAAAAGAATAAAGATTGCCATTAGTGAAGGGAAGAGAAAAGAGTTGAGGATTGATGAGGATGAAGTTGTTAGATATGGGAATCGACTCTTGTGCCATATGGGTTGAGAGAAGAAATCATGAAGGAAGCTCATTCATCTTCATATTCGATCCACCCAGGAACCACTAAAATGTATAGAGATTTGAAGAAAAATTTATAGTGGGAAGGTTTGAAGAAAGATATTGCTCAATATGTTTGCAAGTGTTTGGCTTGTCAACAAATAAAAATCGAGCATCAAAGACCGGAGGAGAACTTCAATCTTTATCTATACCCGAGTAGAAATGGGATGATATCACTATGGATTTCAGATCGGCTTTACCTAGGACCATCGCCAAATATGAAGTTATTTAGGTGATCATGGACAGATTAACAAAATCGGCTCATTTCATACCTTTAAGGGTTAGAGATTCCTTAGAGAAGATGGCACATATCTATATTAAAGAAATAGTGAAACTACACGGGATTCCAAAGACGATTACTTCTGATCGAGATTCTCGCTTTGTCAGCCGGTTCTGGAAAAGTTTACATACTGCTTTAGGTACTCAACTTCATTTAGCATTGCATTTCATCCACAGACAGATGGGCAATCAAAGAGAACAATTCAGATATGGAAGATATGCTTAGAGCATGTGTCTTAGATTTTGGTAATAGGTGGGACACTTATTTGCCACTTGTTGAATTTGCCTAATAATAGCTTCCAAGCAACGATTCGAATGGCGCCTTATGAAGCTCTTTATGGTAGAAGTGCAGATCTCCACTATTGGGATGAAGTTGGTGAAAGAGTTATTTTGGGTCCTAAATTGATACAACAAGCAGTAGATAAGATTCAAGTGATAAAACAACGAATGAAAATAGCTCAAGATCGGTATAAAAGCTATGCTGACACAAGGAGGAGACCATTGGAGTTTGAAGTTGGTGACCATGTGTTTCTCAAGATCTCTCCAACAAAAGGAGTAATTAGATTTGGGTTAAAGGCAAGTTGAATCTAAGATACATTGGTCCATATGAAGTTTTAGAGAGAATTTGACCATTAGCTTATCGATTGGCTCTATCACCGAATTTGTCGGAAGTGCATGATGTATTCCATGTATCATAGCTTCGAAAATGTGTATCAGATCCCGAAGCCGTCATTTCTACACATCAACCAGAGATTCAACCAAATTTGAGCACAGTCGAGAAGCCGATCAAAGTCTTGGATATAATTGATAGTGTTGAGGAGGAAAGTAATTCCCTTTGCGAAGGTCTTGTGGACCGGACAAACCGAAAGAGAGGCAACGTGGAGCCCGAGGATGAAATGAGGCAAAAGTATCCCGAGTTATTTGAGTAGTGTTTAAGATAAGCTAAGTTTCGAGGATGAAACTTTTTGAAGGAGGGGAGAATGAAATAGCCATGGATTTCCTAATTTATATTCTAATGTGTTATTGAGATGATATATGATTTGAAATGAGATATATGTGCATGAATAATATAATTAGTGCATGTGTTGAATATGTGTTATTTTGTATATGTGTAGTACAATGAAATTAATATTATTGTATTATATGTATTAATGTGTGCATAATGTAATGAATATGTGTGTCTTTTGTAAATTAATATGTATGTGTTATGTTTAGAATTTAATAAAATAACTTGTGAATTGTTTAAGAACCGATGACAGAATTTTTACAAAGTTAAAGCATATTTTTTAAGCTTAAATTAAACTAAAATGCATTCCAAATTTAACCATATTAACTCTAGGTCAAATATACTCCTAAAGTCAAACTTTGGGTTAGTATTGACTTCAATTTGGATTAATTAGGGACTCTTTTGGCAGCCCTATGATTCGAGCAAAACGTGTATATAAAAATATAAGTTCAGATATTACCAGCAAGTATACTGGGTAAATCAAGTAATATAAAAGTGAGTCGAGTATTGTTCCCCAATGGAAAATTAATTACTAGATTGATATTAGTTTTACTAATATTTAGGCAATCAAAATGTATCAGATTGAACTAAATAACTAATTCTATCTAACAACAAATGCAATGAGATTGTGAGAAAGTATATAAGATAAATGTGGGAAGAAACAGAATCCACCCTAATCTTTGCTAATCATGCTGAAATTATTTATATGAATAATTAGAATTGTGGATATTTGTAAGAAATTGTCAAGACCTAAAACTATCAAGTTTTAGTAAACCATAAAATAATCTATTAGCTTCCACTATATAAATTATTAATGGAATCTAATTTAAAATTATAAATCTCTCGATTCTATAATTGTCTAATATCCTAAATTAACTTCTCCTAATTCCTTAGTGAGAAATTAAAATAAAATATTGCATGAATTACATGGAATAATTTCTAAATTAGATTAAACTCCGCCGCTTCCACTATTGTTGTTTAATCTAAATTCATGAATTCCTATGAACCCTAATTCTTTTTCCAAATTATCAGAATTCTTATCAATTCAATTTCAAACAGAAATAAAATAGATAATTAGGATTCAATACAAATATTCCATAATTCTAACAATCCTATAATATAAATTCAAAAATCATTTTAGCAAGATTAGGATTTCATCACTTTCCACAAAGAAACGTTTAGCTGCTCATGAATGATGATTCAATTATCAAATAAGAATATGCAATTGATAACATTATGAACAAAGAATTCAAATAAATGAATTGCATAAGAAAAGAGATCATATATCACCAATTCAAATATCGTAATCTTCAATTACAACTTCTTGAAAGCTCAAATATCTCACAAATCTCTATGAAATGCTAAAACTATTTGTATACTAAAGTGTTTTTCTGTTTTTCTTCTGTTTGTTCGACTAGAGGAGTGAAATCCCCTATATATAGGAAAAATTTCGTGAGAAGCATTAATGAAAAATTTCAGTTTCAACATTTACACCAGCAGTTACAGTTCCTACGCTGGCGGTTTATAGACTGTGTAAAGTCTTTTTCTTCATTACACAGGCAGTGCACTAGCAGCTTTCATCTTCGGTTACAATTGTAGGTCACTCCTACGCTGGTAGCTTAGATATGAGCTGCCAGCTTTCATTCTACACAGGCCTGTTCACCTTCTACGTCGACGGCTTTCAGCCAGCGTATATTCGATTGAATCAAGTCTTATAATACTGGTAGTGTATGCAACAGCTTTGAGTAGTGCAAACATCTGATCTTGTAAGCCGTCTCAACGCCGACGGCTTTGATTCTCAGAAAGCTAGCGTTGAATGAAATATTGCAGAAGCTGGCTTCTTCTTCCTTCTATACTGGCAGTGTTGAGCCAGTGTTTTCATCTCCTCAGTCTATACCTCCTCAAGACGGCGGTGGTGTGAGGCAGCCTTAAGGATTTCCATTCTTGGTGATGAAGGTTGGCCGTACGCTGGTGGCTTTGGCTTCAGAAAAGCCAGCGTACCCCCTGAGTTTTTCCTATTTTCATTCTAAAGTTTCTTGTTTTGATTCCTTTGTCCAAATTATACATGAAATATGAATTTTAACCAAAACAAGTACCCATTCTAGCTATTTGAACATCAAAAAGTTGTATATAATATGATCTTATCAATTCCCCCACACTTAAACTTTCGCTTGTCCTCAAGCAAAATAATGAAGAACAAAATTATTGGAATCTCTCATAGATAGTACAATTTTTCTAATTTAAGCACAATTTCTTTAACTTGCTTTTTTTATATCTACTGCTCTAACCTCACTAATTTCTTGTAATTAGAATACTATAATCAAAATTGAGGAGTTAATCCAGATAAAACAAGTTTTAACCTCAATCTTTAACAAAAGAACATTTTATTCAAAAAGCAAATGCACAATCCACTAAGGAAAAATACTCATTTAAACTTCATTAGACTTTTAGCTTATATATATATATATACTGTTAGTAACAACAAATGAAAGCATGTAGTATCTACTTTTTCCTTAGATTTTCTCCTTCTTTATTGTAAGTCTCCTTTTTGAATCTTTGCATTCATTTTTCTTTTCTTTTCAAGCATTTATTTTCTTTTTGGGAGGTTTTTGCCTCCATCTTTTTGCTTTTCAAAGTTCATGAATTTGATCTTTTGCCTTTCTTTCCTTCTTGTTATAGTGAGTTCATTGAGTTGGCATATCCCAGGCTCATCACCTAAGTGGCCAGGTTTCAAAATACCCCTAAGAACTCTTCCTCACTTTAACATTCAATTTCAAATACTCATAACTCAAATTTTTAAGTCAAAGGAGTAGTGGCTATGGTTGTTTCTTTCTTTTTGAATGCAATAACAAATCAAAGACTTATTTTTATAAAGGATCACTAAGTTTAAAAGTTTCTTCTACCTCTTTCACTAAATGTTATAATTCAAAGAGTATATACAAACTAAAATTTCTTAGAAGTAAACCTGTTTATTTTTCACAAAAGGATTTGACCAGCTCTTAAATTTCCAATTCTAAAGTTAAAAATAAAGTGAACTTATTCCTTAAGGATTTTACAACTCAATTTCAACTTAGTAAACCAATCACAACAGCAGGTGAATAAGATACTTTAACAAGTTAATTTTATTGTTTCTTTGTTTTAATCAAATGTTTTCAATGATTACTTTGTACTATCTCCAATTTTCAAGAGATTTTTGAAAAAATTTTGGCAAAATTTCCCATAATTTGCTTTCAAACCAAAAATACAAGGTGGGTGTTTACTCAGATAAGTCCTGTCAAATAATCCACAATCAAACAGCTAGCAGATATATAACTTCTATTCAATTCATTCAATTCAATTCAATGTATCCCCTCCCCTACACTTCAACCAAACATGTCCTCACTGTTTCAAAATTATAGAACAAAAGAGAAAAGAAACAGAAACAGAAACCTTTGTATTTTCCTTTTTGAATCAGAGCAGCAAAATTCAGAGCAGAGAGATTGTTTGTTCAGCCCTGTAATCTCTACAAAAGAAAAACAAAAAGAAAAATAAAAGCAATAATAAAAACAAACTATGCAGCACAGATCAAAGTGAATCTACCTATAGGGACTTGGGTGCTCAAAATATATACAGGCCAATATGAAAAATAAAAATCAATAAAGAACAAATGAGAGCTAGCAGATCTCTAGCTCTCTAGCCCTGGACTAGCTTTGCTGGTGTGCTTCGAACTAAGTCTAGGAGTATCTCCTGGGCTGGATGTGTGAGTATGCTTTGAGCTAAGTCTAGTAGTGTGCTCTGAGCTATGCCTAGACTTAGTCATAATTCATCTCAGCTCCTGTTTCTGAATTCAAGCAGCAAACACAGTCTTCAAAGCTTCAAAGATAGTCCTCCTAAACTTCTTGTTCTTCTTCCTCTCCTTTTCTTATCTATATCTAAGCTCCTAATTCTGTTTTTTCAAATCCTGTATATCCAACCTAAGCTGGTCCATGTCATAAGCTGAAGTAGTAGCTGTAGGAGGAGGAGGAGGAAGAGAGGAGGATGGGATGTCAGTAGGAACATCACCAGGAAAGATATCCTGGAATTCTAACTCCTCTAATACTGGTGGCTGAACTCCTCTGGGGTTTTTAAGCAATCCTTAGCCTCCAAATGGTGTTGATGAGATCTTCTTGTTTTCAAATATCTCATCTCCTGAGGAGCTTCAAAATGCCCATTCCCTTCAGCAATTTGGTGATATAGCCACCATAGAACAGGAGTCGAGTCTAGTATAGCCTCTAATAAGGCTATAGAGATAGAACATGTCAAATGTAGTCACCTTGTTGTGACTAGTCTTCTTGCTCAGTGTATGTGCACGAATGTGGTGGAGTAGCTTGTGCTCAACAGCAGCAAATGCAGTGGCCAATGATTTTGAGGGAACAAATGGCTCATTTGCTCTCTAGGAGGAATCAAATGATACCAATAAGCCTCATGAGTCATCTGATCTTCTCCTCAGGCCAATTGTTAGGTAAATTTAAGTTTTCCTCCTCCTCATCATATAATCCCAGGAGTTTGCCCATTTTCTTCAGCTTGACCTCCCCAATCTCACCCAATACCTGAAACTGAAATGTAGACTCAACTCTGTCAGGTATACTCTTCAGTGTAGATAAGAACTCAATAGTTAAGTTCTTATTTGCTAGCTCCTTGAAATCAAACGATTTAATCCAAGCTGGGTCTTGGATTATATTTCTAATCTTGTTAGTCAACCCATATTCATCCAACATACTCCAATCCAAGTACTGTGTGTTCAGAAAATCCATCTTCAATAACCACTTTTTTCTATCCTTTGCATACTACTGACTGGACAGCAATTCCTGGTCTGTGAACCAGAAGTAGAGGCATCTGTAGTCTTTTGCTTTTTCTGCTTAGGAGCCATTCCTACAATAAAATTGAGCTTAATTAGAACAAGAAATCAAAATTGAATGCAAAATAAAGCGTAAATCTAATGAATTATGTCATTTCATTAAGGACAAAGCTTTGCACAATTCCTATAATCCTAATGAAATTCTTGTTGAATACATTCCTAATTTATGCCTAATTCATTTAACAACATGAGTTCAAACAGATTTGAGATCCTAGGCATATCAATTAGTGAAGCTACTGACATGGAATTGGATTGAAAATTCACACTTGCTAAATAAGATCAAAGCTGGCAGCTTAGATTAGCCAGCTTTGACTTGAACGTTGGAATTTCAAATTTCACAAGAAGAAGTGATTTTCAAAAATTTTTCATCAAAAGTCATTTAAACACTTCTAAACCAAATTTATCTTCAAAATTTTTAGAAATTGAACTCCAAGTTCAAATTGGAGCAAATAACATCAATTGGAGCTATAGTACAGTATAAAATTCATTTCATGCATCCAATTTCAGCTAATTCAACAAAGCCCCAAATTTCGAAATTAAGCATTTCATGGCAGTTCAAGAACCCTAATTCTCAGTGTGTTCACAATTCATGGATCAGCTAAGCAGAAAATGTAATTAACCATGCATTGATCCGAAATCCAACTCCAAAAGACCATCTAAAACATCCAATCTATCTATTCTATCAAGATTCGAACTAAATGTCCCGTCCACCAATATCAATAATCCATGAGCTAATTGACAGATTAAAACATATATCAATGTAATGGAAATGAAAAATAAATTAACAGCAGGAGTTAAGAATACTTACTTGTGCAAGATGATTCCAAGCAAGTGGGTGAATGAATGAATGCAGTGGGAATGCATATGTGAGTGAGAGAGAGTAATTGAGAGAAATGAGGAAAGAGAGAGAGAGAGAGAGATACCTACTAAATTTTGATTCTGCAGAACAAACACCGCATTTTATCGAGTACGCAGTGGCTTATACTTCGGTGTATCAAAATTTAATTATGCCGAGAGAAATGGCTGGTGGCTTTCTCATGTACACTGCCGTACAAGTCTACGCTGGCTTCAAAGCTGGCGGCTTTGAAACCCAGGTGCCAGCTTTGATCGGGGTTTAAAACCCTTGAAATTTTGGTTTTACGGCCTTCAAACCGGCGGCGTAAATGGTAAGATCGGTGTTCTCGTTTGTTGCATACGCTGGCATTAAGCCGGCGGCTTTGAATTTCCAATTGCCGCTTTCTTTTTTTTTTTTTTTTTTTTCAGTTAGGAAAAGACTAAAACTTAGTACTCTAAATTTTAGAATTTGTATGTAATTTCTTGGAGCTTTTCCAATTTTTCCTCATTCTTTTTCTTAAAAACTTTGCATCTCCTTTATCAGTTAAAGCTCAATTTTTCATTTTGATCTGCCCACACTAAAAATTTAAGTTAGCAAAAACAAATAAAACTGCTTTTAAATTAAACATGGGTTGCCTCCCAAGAAGTGCTTAGTTTAGAGTCGCTAAGCCGACTTTCCTATTTGGTCATGGTTCTTTAAAATTTATGACAGTAGTAGCACTATCATGGTTTCCCTTTCATAATAATGTTTGAGCAGATGCCCATTCGCCTTGAAAGTCCGATATATCATCAGTTTTCAATTCTACTGCATCGTAGGGAAAAATTTTGCAATTTCAAACGGTCTTGACCATCTTGATCTCAATTTTCTTGGAAACAACTTCAAAGAGAATTATAAAGTAAAACTTTTATAAGGCAAAAATTCTCGTTTGATAATATTTTTCTGTCATGCCATTTCTTTGCTCGTTCCTTGTAGATACGAGCATTCTCATAAGCTTCCTCTCCACTCAGCCAATTGATTTAATTGAAGTAATCTCTTTTCCCCTATAGCTTTTTCATCAAAATTTAAGAATTTTATGGCCAATATCCTTGTGCTCAAGTCTACAGGAAGATGACATGATTTACCAAAAACAATCAAAGGAGACATTAAATAGGGGTTTTAAAGTAGGTTATAAGCCCATAATGCATCATCTAATTTTGAAGACCAATCTTTTCTACATGCATTAACAGTTTTTTCCAAAATTCTTTTGATTTCCCTATTGGATACCTCAACTTGTCCACTGGTTTGTGGATGATGGGGTAGCAATTTTATGTGTAACTCCATATTTTGACAAAGTTTTTCAAATTGCTTGTTACAAAAATGTGATCCCCACTTATGATAGCTCTAGGCACCCCAAATCTGGTAAAAATATTCTTTTTCAAAAATCTTAAAACTACTCAGGCATCATTTGTTTGTAAAGCAACAACTTCAACCCATTTTGAATATAATCTACTACCACAAGTATATATTTATTTGAAAAAGATGAGGGAAAATGAATAAAGTCAATTCCCAAATGTCGAAAAGTTCAATTACCAAGATATTGTTTTGTGGTAATTCATGTTTTTTGAAAATTACCAGTCTTTTGGCATTGAGCACAAGACAATAAATATTTCCTGCAATCACGAAATAAATTAGGCTAATAAAATCCAAAGATAAGACCTAGTGCAGTCCTTTGAAGACCAAAATCTCTACTTTTGAATGACAATGTTCAATAATGTTAAGCTGTTCAGATTCAGGCACACAACGTCTAATTACTTGATCAACACATTTCTTAAATAAATATGGTTCATTCAAAAGTAACTTTTCACATCATGCAAAAACTTTTTCTTTTGTGATAAGACAAACCATATGAATGATCTTGCTAACCAAGTAATTGACATAATTAGTATACCAGGTATAAATCTTAGGATCTCTACTGCATACAATTGTTCATCAGGAAATTTTCATTGATAGGAATATCTAAACTATAGATTCTAGTCTAGAAATGATCAACAATCACATTCTCAATTCCCTTCTTATCTTTGATCTCAAGATCAAATTCTCGCAAAAGTAATATCCATATAATTAGCTTAGGTTTTGCATCAGCTTTAGCAAACAAATATTTCAAAGCAGCATGATCAGTATATAATTTTAGATCCTATTAGATAAGGTCTAAACTTGTCACAAGAAAAAATAAACACAAGAAGTCTTCTCAGTTGTGCCATACTTTTTTTGAGTCATTCAAAGTCCGACTAGCATAGTATATAACATGAAACAACTTACCTCTTCTTTGACCAATACTACTCTACAGCACAAAGTCGCTAGCATCACACATAAGTTCAAAAGGTAGCTCTCAATTAGGTGCAATAATCACTAGTGTAGATGTGAGCTTTTCCTTCAATAAGTTAAATGCCTGCAAACATTTGTCATCAAAATTAAAATTGTATCCTTTTCTAGAAGATTGCAAAGGGGTTTAGAAATTTTAGAGAGTCTTTAATAAATCTCTATAAAAGCCAGCATGTCCTAGAAAACTTCTAACTCCCTTACTGGTGTGGTGGTGGCAATTTCTCTATGATCTCAATTTTGGCCTTATCAACTTCAATTCCTCTCACTAAAACTTTATGACCCAAAAAATCCCTACTCTTACGATGAAATGACATTTTTCCCAGTTTAAAATCAAATTTGTTTTCTTTGCATCTTTGAAGAAACATGCTAAATTTTTTAAACATGCTTCAAAAGATTTCCAAAATAGAAAATCATCCATAAAGATTTCAATAAAATTTCAAGCATGTTAGAAAAGATAGCATCATACACCTTTGAAAGGTAGCAAGTGCATTGCAAAGACCAAAGGGCATCCTCCTAAAGGCAAAAGTGTCATAGGGACAAGTAATAGTGGTTTTTTCTTAGTCATCAGAAATTTGATTATAACTAGAATAACCATCTAAAAGCAATAATAATCATGTCCTGCAAGTTTTTCCAACATCTGATCAATGAAAGGAAGGGGAAAGTGATCTTTTCTGGTGGTATCATTTAACTTTCTATAATCAATGTAAACTCTCCACCCAGTCACAGTACGAGTAGGAATCAAGTCATTTTCTTCATTTTTCACTACAGTCATACACCTCTCTTTGGAACAACTTGAACTGGACTGACCCAATTACTATCAGAGATAGGATAGATAATACCTGCATCAAGTAGTTTCAGAACTTCTTTTTTTACTACCTCCTTAAGTGTTGGGTTAAGTCTTTTCTGTAGTTGAACTGTAGGTTTGTACTTAGCTTCCATCAAAATCTTGTGAGTGCAAATCATAGGGCTAATTCCCTTGATATCAACAATAGTCCAATCAATTGCTTCTTTATGCTCCCTTACAACTCTAAGCAGCTGCTGCTCTTGTTCACCTGTCAAATAAGATGAAACAATTATTGGCAAGGTATTTCCAGTTCCTAGAAAAGCATGTTTCAAATGAGTGGGAAGGGGTTTTAAGCTCAAGATTTGGTGGCTGTATCAATGATGGTACTGGCTTGCTTTCACTAGTGCCTAGCTCCTTATAATATCTGACTTTTAATTTGAGGCACTTGCTCAATTCTTCCTCTTGCTCATATCACTCCATTCATCTAGATCTCTCAGAACAGATTCCACAGTTTCTATACCTACATTCTCTTCAATAGACTCAGAAATAAAACTTATCAATAATATCAATAGATAACAGGAACCTTTATCAAATTTGTTCATTGGATATAAACGTTAAAGGTTACCTGATCATTTCTACCCTTAAGTGAGTTTACTTGTTCCACATCAATTAATGCTTTACCGGTTGCAAGGAATGGTCTGCAAGATATTGGACTTCATGATTCATTTCCAAGACTATAAAGTACTATAAATATGAACTTGTCAACTTTCACCAAACATTTCAACAATACCCGTGGGTATTTGACACTTCTATTAGCAAGTTGCAAGGTAACATGATCTCTAGCATTCTTCAAGTCCTAATTTCCTGAAAATAGGATAAGGGCATAAGATTAATACTTGCACCAGAATTATAAGAACTTTATTAAAGTAAAAGTTATAGTAAGGAAAAGTAAAACTCCCTGATCTCTTTGTTTCATGGCAGGTAGGTATATCTTTTTGTTAAAATCATGGAATTCTATTGATAGTATTACTGGTTCATTTCCATCAATCCTTCTCTTCTTAGTAAGCAATTCTTTGATAAATTTTGCATACGAAGATTTCTTGAATCACTTTCTAAGAATGGAATGATTGATGCAACTTCTTGAAAACTTTCAGGAACTTTGAAATTGTCATCCAATTTTCGTTGCTTCAATCTTCCTAGAAAAGGAATAGGTGGAACATAAGATCTTACTTCAGGTGATTTTTGCATTGGTTCCTCCATCTTTTGTTTCCTTTATCTTTTCTTGGAATCACTTCAGTTTCTTCAATTTTGCCTTGTAAGCCCCGAAAAATTTCAATACATAATTCAAAATAAATATTTAAAATAAACTTTAAAAATGAACTTAATTTAAAAACCGAATTTTACTAGTCTGAAATCTTGAACAAATCCAGAAAATTTCTTAATATTGAAGCAAAAGAAAATTTAAAGTAAAATAAAAACCTAATAGTCTTCAAGTCCACAACATTACGTATAACAAATTTATGTAACCCTGACTTGTAAAAATCGTGGTAATATAGAACCTAAAACAATTATTAAACAATAAGTAACGATAAACCTTCATTATAAAACTGGTTTAGGAATTCCGAAAGCGTTAAGAGATATTAAATACTTACGAAAATGAAATAATAAATAAATATTCTCAAATTAAAAATGTTGTATAAATATAAAACATCAGTTTCCAATTTGGAAAAGATCTAAACGGAAAGTCGACGGAAAATAAGTCAACAAATTCCAAGAAACCTTAGTAGCTTAGATCGACAATTCCGTATTCCTAAACAGGGAGTCGGAAAATGAATAAATGTGTAGTTTGGTTCGTATTAATATTAGGATGCTTTAAAGGATAGGTGTGGTGGATTTTCGATCTATTCGAACCCGATCGAGTATAGACTTCGAAAAGCGTGCCTGGATTCGAAATATTAAATATATGGTGTTAGTACCATTAGGCTCGTAATTTCATAAGAATAAGTATATCAGTTATATAATTCTTCGGGTTGCATGTAAACCCGGTTTTCCTAGTGATCGAGTAAACTCCATAAATCGAATACTAAACCTAAATAGGATTAGTACAAGCAACCTAGGAACCCTAGATCCGGCTTTTCTTCGATTTTTATAAAAGAACCTCTATAGAATAATTTAATGTGAATTATTGTTTTTAAAGTATATTTCAAATCATAAAAGTTTTGATTTTGAAAAATTTTCTATTCAGGCTTTCCCGAGCTCCATTATGGAAAAGTGAGCCCCGGAACTAGAAACTCAGAAAAATATTCCGAAATGCTCTTTAGAAATGAAATTTTATAAGGAATTCAAAAATATATGTTTTATAATTTTTTAGGTTATAAAAATTACAGTTATAGCCTTTTTCTCGTATTTTCTTTACTACCGGTAAAGTAGATGTCTTACCTACTATTTACTACTATTCATAAGTATAACCTATTAACATATAACCCATACCTAGTCATACATCTTACAAACACTTATTATATTTTCTTTTCTAAGAAATTTTTGTCTCTTAAATAACTATTACATTTTAACACTTTTATTATATGAATTTCAATTTTCAAACAAATTCAACTCTCTCTCTCTTTCCCTTCTCTTGGCTGGGGCATGATCCCCCATCTTTGCCTCCAAATTGATTTATTTTATCTCCTTTTATTACTTACAAAACCCTAATTCACTTATAAATAATCCTTTACTTTCTCTCTCCTTCACTTTATTTCATTTGTTCCAAAAGCTCTCAAAACCTTTTATTTCCTCCCTCTTGTCGTGCGCTTTCTTTCCCCTCACACACACACAAGCTTCATTTCTCTTCATTTCTCATCTATTTCAAGCTTTAAGTGATGATTCTTGAGCTTTCTACCATTTAATCTTGTAATGGCAAGATTATTCATGAGTGTTTTCAATCTAAGTCCCTATGAGCACTTACTAGAGACAAGAAAATGCTACCACATGAATATCAAGCCATCACAAGAGTAGATCTTGTGTTTGATTAAGTTTTTGTTGAAATATCTTTGTCACGCCCCAAGGGTACCCTAAACACGACAGTCCACCATACTCGATATTTAAACTTAGTATGACATCCTTAGTCATCCATAAGTTTACATATCGGGTGTAAGGTGTACTTACACAACTTTTAGGATCACACTTTGAATCGAGTAGTCTTAAGAAAGCATACATGCATTAAGATAGAAATCACAACAGATAATATAGTTAAATTTTACAAAAAACCAAGGGGCATACCCCGCCAAAATAATGGGAGTCTTCATCATCTAGCTCCAATTTACACATATCTGAGTTACATTAAAGAAGATTTTTCCTAGAAGTCCAGCTATATACTAGGTCCGACTTCCTCAAAAGCTCTTTAATCCAATGTGATAAACCTGCCAAAGTGTCCTCTCGGAACAACAAAATAGGGACACTACAACAAAAACTATTGGGGTATAAGCTAATTGCTTAGTGAGATTCATTTTCAATTACATCTATCAAGCTAAAAATATCTATACAAGCAAGTTATAATTAAGCAACCATATGAATGCAAAGCAAATGAGCAAGCAAGCATATGACTTTCCGGTAATCATATGTGAATGGATTTACGCCCTCCATTCGGGGTTTGGGGGTAGTTCATAAGTCATGCAACTACAGTTCCAATGTTGGTCCATAAGACATGCAACCATAGTCCCAATCTTAAGTGGGGTGGTCATAAGACATGAACCACAATTTTAATGTTGGTCCATAAGTCATGCAACCATAGTTTTCATTATTTGAATGGGGTGTCATAAGTCATGCAATAGTCCCCTTCATTAAAGACCTGCTGCTCCCGATCATACTTTTGTTCCACCAAAAGCATTCTCGTAATGCAATGTGACTCACTACGTGATATGCATGTACAATTTATTCATAATCATGGCATATTAATTAGATAATTTTAAAAGTGATCATACAGATTTCAGACACTCCAAATCTAACTAGCTCATACAAGTTATTGCAACAAAGCTTGCCTCGATATACTTATCGTTCATTCATACAAGTTTAGATCACCATTCAATCACAATTTTATCTTTTCCTAAGTCTAATGCCACTACTACTACAAGCACACCCAAGAGCATAATTAATTGAGAAATGAACTCACTTGTCCATGTAGTGAAATCCACTAGTCGTAATAGTCCTCGAGGTGTGGTAACTCGTCCTCCAAATTACCTAAGTACAAAGAATACCCTCAATGAGTATCTCTTATGAAGTTCTATTAAACTTAACAATTTTATTTACTAAGTTCGTCAATTTCCGTCTAGGTTGAATCCCTAACTTAAAAAGGTCATATCTAAACTCATTTTAACTCGGAATTAAGCTTATAATATACCGATTATTACCTACTTCGAAAGAGCTATCTATTTCTAAAGTTAATTCAAACATTTAAGATCATTTAGGGGTCGGAAACATAATGTACAGTAGGGTTGCGAAAATCCAAGAATTGCACCTTTGTGAAAAATTGCCATATCTACTCTATTTAACTACTTAGACCAATTTATTTTAGTCCTAAGCTTACAAGGAGATTCTCAAAACAAAATTAAGAGATTACAACTTATCTAATACCAAACATAAAGTTCAAATGAAACTTCTAAGAATCCATTTTCATAAATCCGAAATTTACAAGTTGAAATTTGTTTTGTTTTGAGTAATTCCTTTGCTAAAACTTACTTAGTTTAATGAAAATAATTTTCCTATATTATATATTATCAAAGCATTCCCTTTTTAATATAAAATACTTGTTTGGAGATCAAAAAAGAAGGTTTTAAAATTTGGTCTCCCCATAATTACGAATTCCTCTTTGAAGTTTACAATGAAGACAAGACCTAAGTTTTGTCTTTTACAAAACAATTGATTTAAGCAATACCTTTTTGGAAAACTCATTTAAACCTTATGAAAATTCATCCCTTAAGATATCTATACAAGAGCCCTTTATATTTTTGTCTAAATCTTCATTTTAAAGTTGAATGATGGGTTCCAAAAATAGGTCTTGGTCTTGATCTGAATTTTCGTAAATTTATTTTGGATATATCTCTTGAGAAATTTCATCTAAACTCATGAAAAACAACCATCATATTATATCCTAAGAACCTTCATTTCTTGAATAAAATCCTCATTTGTGAGTTGGAAAACATGTTTTTATTTTAGGTCTTTGTCTTGATCCGAAAATACAATTTTGTTTTTGAAAATAAACTTTGAAAATCAACTTTGATTCTTGTAAGATGAAGTCTTGATGATATATATCCATCATACCTTCATTTTCTTAACAAAAACTTCCATTTTAAGACTTGGAAGAGGGTTTTTACATGGAGCCTTGACAAGTTACGAATTTTACATTTTCATTCCAACTTGAATCTAAGATCTACTCAATATAACATGAAAGCATAAGAAAAACTTAGTAGTAGGCCTTAAACTTCTAGATCTACACATAAACATAGCTAAAGCTTGATAAAACTCTAGATCTACAAGCTATCACAAAAAAAGAAGATAAACAAGCCTTCCATATAACAAAATACTAAGAACAAAAGAGATCATCATCTAGAGGAGTGTTTCACTTCTTGGCATCAATCCATAGCCTTTTAAGCTTGTGGAATGTCCTTTGATGCATGAAACATCCATGGTATCATCCTAGAACATCTTATAAGAGCAAAAGGGAAAGATTACCTCAAATATTTGCAAGAATATATGTGGAAGCAAGAAAGAAAAATGGGGCAACTTGTTTTAAGAAGAACAAAGCAAAGAAGAAGAGAAGGAAGGGAAAAGAGAGGGTTTGAGAGTTTTTGGAAAATGGAATGAAAGTGAAGAGAGAGAAAAGTAAATGAGTATTTATATTAGGTGGATTTAGGGTTTGTTTGTGTAATAAAAGGAGTTAAAATGAAACAAATTGGGGGGGAAAGTATGGGGATATGCGCCGGCCAATGAGGGAGTGAAAGGAAGATATATTTGATTTCATTTGAAATTTGAATTTGTGTAATAAATTGTATTAATTGTAATGATTTGTGAAGAGACAAAATTTCTTGGAAAACAAAATGAATTGAGTGATTGAAAGGTTGTAAGAATAGGGTATGGGTATGTGTGTAGTAGGTTGTACTTGTGAATAGTAAGGAATAGTAGATAAGACATCTACTTTATCGATAGTAACGAAAATACGGGAAAAGGCTATAATCGTAATTTTTATAGCCGAAAAATTATAAAATATATTTTTGAAATCCTTATAAAATTCCGGTTCTAACGAGTATTCCGGAATATTTTTCTGAGTTTCTAGTTCCGGGGCTCGCTTTTCCGTAATGAAGCTCGGGAAAGCTCGGAATAGAAAATTTTTCGAAATCAAAATTTTGTATGGTTCGAAATATACTATAAAACAATAATCTGCATTAATTTATCTTATAGAGGTTCTTTTATATAGAAATCTAAGAAAAGCCGGAATTAGGGTTTCTACGTTACTTGTACTAATCCTATTTAGGGTTTTGATTTCCGATTTACGGAGCTTACTCAGTTACTAAGAAAACCGGGGTTTACAATCTTCATGTTCATGCATGTAGGAGTAGAATAAAGTGGAGATCTAGCAAAATAATCCCATGTTCATGCTTTTAAACTACATTTCATGCATCATGAGTAGTAGATCTAGCTTCTAGATGCTCATACCATACTTGACATTTATGATCTTATGGATAATTTATGTTATCATGCATTAATGCTTATAAAAGCTTTGTTTTGTGTATATAGATGTTGTAGTTGGTAGATCCTTAGGCAAATAAAACAAGGAACTTACAAAGTAAAAGTTTTTCTTTGAAATATTTAAAGACAAATTCGTATGGTTTGAAGGATCTATTTTGAAAACCCTTTTATCAACCTTAAAACTCATTTTTTATGTGAAAAATGAAGGATATAGGTAATAGGTATCCTTAAGTAGTGATTTTTATAAGTTGAAATGAGTTTTGATGAGAATAATGTATAAAACAAGAAGTGGAATCTAGATGAAAAATTTTGAGTTAGTAGTCAACATATGAAATTCGTAATTTTGAATGTAGGCCATAAGAACACCTATCATCTAAGCTCAAATTGGAAGTTTTATGTAGTAAATGGAGTCCTTAAGTAATAGGTATCTTAAAGTCTTAAGTTTTGATGCATTAAACAAGTTCTTCCCAAAGGAATCATTCAAAAATTTAATTTCAAGAAATTCGGATTTTTGGATCAATCCTATTTGAAAACCTATTTGCAAAGTGTAAAATGCAAGTTTTTATGTAGAAATGAAGGCTTGGGTACTAGGTATAATGAAGACCTAATTTGAACAAGGATAACTTGATTTTCTTAAGAAAATTAATCCAAAACAAAAGGGGATGGTTAAAGTTAGGAAACTAGTTTTCTTGAAAGTATATAGTCATGGAGTTTTACAAATAAAAAGTTTTCTTAAATTTCCTTTTAGTAAATAATGTCAAAAGTATGCATGCATCAAGTTCATATCATGTCATTCATGATAGGAAATCATCAATATTGCATGTGTAGTTACAACTATATGCTAGAAACATCACAAACATTCACAAAACTATTTTTCGGAATTGGAATCGTCGATCGATCAGAACTGATCAGCTTATTTCGTGACCTAAACATTTTTGAAACTTGGAAATAATATTAAGAATAGATAGATCTTTCAAAGTATATAGGAATCGGTATATTATATGCTCAATTCCGAGTTAAAATGAGTTAGGTATGGTCATTTAAAGTTAGGACTTTAGCTTATGTGGGAATTGACGAACTTAGTAGTTAGAATTGTTAAGTTATTAGAACTTTATAAGAAATAATCATTTCGGATATTCCTTGTACTTAAGTGAATTGGAGGACAGATTTCCACTCCCCAAGGACTACTACAACTAGTGGATTTGTCTTCATAGCCGAGTGAGTTCATTTCTTAAATAGTTGTACTCATGTATGTGCTTGTAATCGTAGTGGCATTAGAATTAGGAAATGATAAAATTATGATGATTTTTTATCTAATCTTGGTTGAATGAATGATAAGTATATCGAGATGAGACTTGTTGAAAAATCTTTGTATGAGCTAGTATAGACTTGGATTGTCTGAAATTCTCTATGATCGCACTTAATCTGCTTAATTAATATGCTACGATTATATAAATAAACTGTACATGCATATCACGTAGTGAGTCACATGCATAAGTTATTATACCTTTGTGGGAAGAAGGCATAATAATTTGGGCAACTAGGGGCCTGTAAACTCGAGTGTTGGCGTATAGGCTGGAATTAAAAATGTATCTGGGTGTGCCTGTATCAACCACAGTAAAAAGTTAAAGGTGGTGGATGGGTACCTGTATCATCCATAGTAAGAAGTGAAAAGAATTTAAATGTGGCGTATGGGCCTGAAAACCTAACCCAAATGGAGGGCGTAAATCCATTCAACATAAGATTTCCGGATGGTCTTATGTATTGTATGCATGTGTTTGTGCATTTCATATGCTGCTAATAACTTGTCTGTTTCTATACTTAGTCGAGCACTAATTATTGGAAATGAAATCTCACTAAGCTCGCAAGCTTATACCCTAATAGTTTCTTGTTGCAGTATGAATATATATGGCTATCTTCGAGGAGCCGTTATCATCAGGTACATATCTCTTGGACATTAAGGAGCTTTTGATGAGGCTGGGACCTAGACGTAGGCACAGACTCCTAAATGAGTCTCCCAAATTGGTATTTGAAGGATAATATAAGAGACTTTGAGAGTCTGAGAACTCTTAACCTTTTGACGGGGGAAATGCCCCTTAGATAGGTAATAGAATAAAATTAAATGTGACTGTTATGATTTACATTCTTGTTGCTATATATGTCTCCTTAAACTATTTTGAAGCAAAGTATGGTCCCTATATGTTGAAAGTGAGCCTTACACTCGACGTTCAAACTCACGGGAAGACTAAGGTTGCCTTACTTGAGTTTAAATGTCGAGTGTGGTGGACTGTTACGTTTAGGGTACCCTTTCGGGCGTGACAGCCTCAATGGGTTCAACTTCCTTGCCACTTCTCAAAACTTTAGCATTCACGGTTTTAGGATTTTCCTCAATGTTGCTCGATAAAGAACCGGATGGTCTATTACCAATTTGTTGAGCAAGTTGATGGAATTTCCCTTGAAGATCTTGAATAATTGCATGCTAATTATTGAGTGTGGTCTGGGTGGTTTGAATAAAAGTCTTCAATAACTTTTCAGTTGAAAGTTGATTTTGTTGAGATGGAGGCTGTGTATTTCTTACGGGATCTTGTTTTTGAAATCTAGGTGGTCGGTAAACATTTGCTTCATTTCTATAAGATAGATTTGGATGATTACGCCATTCTGGATTATAAGTGTTTGAATATGGTCCATAATTAACCCTTCCAAAGTTTCCAACATAGTTGAGTCGCTCTCCACTTGATGATGTGTAGTACCATGAGGACAATCATAAACTGAATGTAGTCCTGAGCACAACTCACAAGTGGCAACCTGATTAGTATTCAAAGAACTAGATGCTACAAGTTTACTTACTTAGTAGTTAAAGATGAAACTTGAGCAGTGAGCTATTGCATGGATTCACTATCTTGACTAGATCCACCTTTGATCTTGTTCTTTCACAGCTCCAGTTGTGAGCACTAGAAGCTAATTCTTCAATTAATGCACTAGTTCATATGTTTTTCCCATGAGTGATCCTCCCGATGTAGCATCCACTAATGACCTTAAAGTCTCATCTAGACTGAGGTAGAAAATTTCAATCAAGAGATTATCCAGAAGTCCATGATGTAGGCATTTCCTAACTGCCTCTTTAAATCTTTCCCAAGCTTCATATAATGATTTCTCAGGAAACTTTGTGAAGTTGGTGATCTCGTTTATTAAGCTGGCAGGAGGGAAAAATCTCTTCAAAAATTTAGTTGTGAAATCTGCCCATAAAGTAATGGACTCAGGTGGTTGAGAGTTGAACCAAGCCAATGCTTTGTCCCTAAGAGAGAAAGGGAAAAGCTGCATTCAAATGGTCTCATCTGTTACTCCATTGAGTTTGACAGTATTGCAATATTGGTGGAATTTGGCAATGTGTTCATCTGGTGTCTCATTAGGATATCCTTCAAATTGATGTGATTCAACCATCTGAATCAATGCTGGTTTAAGCTCAAAGTTGTTGGCTTGAACTGTAGGTCTCCTCACAGTAGGACCTTGAACAGTAGGTACTGTATAATCCCGAAGTGCTCTAATAGGTGCAACTTGAATCTGATTTGGATTGTTGTTTTGATCATTGTTGCCCTCATTGGTTCTTGGTTCTTGGTTCATTTTTTGCCATTTCTTCGGGTTGTAGCGTTTCTTGCCTTCTGTTTTCTCTTCTTTGCTGATACAAGGTTCGTTCAATTTTGGGATCAATTGGTATAAGTTCCCTACTTCTACTCCTGTGCATGTAACCTGCAAAAAGAAAAGAAAACAATCAATCCTTTGAAAAGCACCTAAACTACTAGTAAAGCTAAAAGTGATCTAATATTAATTCGATTCTCCGCAACGGCACCAAAAACTTGATCCGAGTAATATGTGTATATAAAAATGTAAGTTCAGATATTACCAGCAAGTATACTGGGTCAAATCAAATAATATAAAAGTAAGTCGAGTATCGTTCACACGAGGACCAAATTAATTACTAGGTTGATATTAGCTTTTACTAATATTTAGGCAATCAAAATGTATCAGATTGAACTAAATAACTAATTCTATCTAACAACGAATGCAATGAGATTATGAGAAAGTATATAAGATAAATGTGGGAAGGAATAGAATCCACCCTAATCTTTGCTAATCATGCTGAAATTATATTATATGGATAATTAGAATTGTGGATATTTGTAGGAAATTGTCAAGACATAAAACTATCAAGTTTTAGTAAACCATAAAATAATCTATTAGCTTCCACTATATAAATTATCAATGGAATCTAATTTAAAATTATAAATCTCTTGATTCTATAATTGTCTAATATCCTAAACTAACTTCTCCTAATTTCTTAGTGAGAAATTAAAATAAAATATTGCATGAATTACATGAACAATTTCTAAATTAGATTAAAATTCGCCGCTTCCACAATTGTGTTTGATCTAAATTCATGAATTTCTATGAACCCTAATAATTTTTCCAAATTATCAGAATTCTATTAGTTTAATTTCAAATAGAAATAAAATAGATAATTAGGATTCAATACAAATATTCCATAATTCTAACAATCCTATAATATAAATTCAAAAATCATTTTAGCAAGATTAAGATTTCATCACTTCCCATAAAGAAAGGTTTAGCTACTCATGAATGATGATTCAATAATCAAATAAGAATATGCAATTGATAACATCATGAACAAAGAATTCAAATAAATGAATTGCATAAGAAAAGAGATAAGATATCACCAATTCAAATATCAATCTTCAATTACAACTTCTTGAAAGCTCAAATATCTCACAAATCTCTATGAAATGCTAAAACTATTTATATACTAAAGAGTTTTTCTGTTTTTCTTCTGCTTGTTCAACTAGAGGAGTGAAATCCCCTATATATAGGAAAAATTTTGTGAGAAGCATTAATGAAAATTTTCAGTTTCAACATTTACACCGGTAGTTACAGTTCCTATGCTGGTGGCTTACAGACGGTGTAAAGTCTTTTTCTTCATTACACAGGCAGTGCACTGGCAGCTTTCATCTTCGGTTACAAGTGTAGGCCGCTCCTACGCCGACGACTTAGATATGGATCTAGCCGACGTATATAATGAAAAATGAAAGGTTGGGCCTATTTATAAGAAAAGCCGTCCCAAAGCCGGCGGCTTTTATTCCGGCTTAGATAATCCATCAATCTTTGTCTTTTCATTTGTCACCGAGCATGTGATATCTACTTGTGCCTCCTGATCTTTGATCTACACTGCCTCAACGCCGGCGGCTTAGAGTCCGGCATACGTTGTAACTCCTTCTGCACTTGCAACTTTTGAGCTATGAGTTGCCATCTTTCATTATACATAGGCCTGTTCACCTTCTACGCCGGTAGCTTTCAGGCGACGTATATTCAATTGAATTAAGTCTTGTAAGGCTGGCAGCGTATGCAACGGCTTTGAGTAGTGCAAACATTTGATCTTGTAAGCCATCTCAACGCCGACGGCTTTGATTCTCAGAAAGCTGGCGTTGAATGAAATATTGCAGAAGCTGGCTTCTTCTTCCTTCTATACTGGCAGTGTTGAGCCAGTGTTTTTATCCTCCTCAGTCTATACCTCCTCAAGGCCGGCGGTGTAGAGGTAGCCTTAAGGATTTCCATTCTGTTGGTGATGAAGGTTGGTCACGCCGGCGGCTTTGGCTTCAAAAAAACTAGTGTACCCCTGAGTTTTTCCTATTTTCATTCGAAAGTTTCTTGTTTTGATTCCTTTGTCCAAATTAGACCTGAAACATGAATTTAACCAAAACAAGTACCTATTCTAGCTATTTGAACATCAAAAAGTTGTACATAATATGATCTTATCACCCTGTTCATTTCATACGAATTTTCTTTTCTTTTCTTTCTTTTCTTTCTTTCTTCCTTCCATCTTAAAACCCTAAGCCCTAAGCTAAAATCAATCACAAGCCTTTGGATTCAAATATCACTCCAAGCCAAAGCTTAATCATGTAAGTTAATGCAAGCCTAATCCTTTTTGTTTTATTTTCTTTCTTGTTATTGGATGTAAAACTCATGGTAGGATTAATAGATGCCAATTGAGTTGATTGATTTATGTATTGATATATGTTAGATTTTGCATTGCTATAATGTGAGCTTAGTTAAGTGTTTAGAAGTTGTAAGGAGTGTGATAATGGTGGAATTAAATTGAGTAGTTGAAGTATGGAATTGAAGTGTGATTGGTGTTTGAATGTTATAGTTGGGTGTTTGATGATTAGAAGTAGAGTTTATGTTGTTTGGATTGTGTTTAGAACATATAGCAAGTTTTGGAAAGTTTAGATTAAGTGTGAGAATTTTTAAAGTGAATAGGGTTTGTAAAGAAAACAGGGGAAACAAAACATTTTTGTATAGGTTTAATTTTGAGCGTACGCCGGCATCTAGTACTTCAACGCCGCCGGCGTAGAGGCAGTGTTGAAGGTGATTAGAACCAATTTTTTTAAAGCCACTTGAAACGTTGCCGGCTTTCGCTAGAAAAGTTTGCCAGTGTTTAATTTTCAAAACGTATGCCGGCTATTAGGGTTCCAATGCCACCGGCTTAGAGGTGATGTGGAATGAGAACAAAATCATAATTTTTAACGCCGGGCTTAAGGCCGCCAGCGTAGGATCCAAAGCTATCGGCGTACATGAATACACTGCCGGTGTTGGGGGTATTCATGGGCGTAGATCAACCTCGTGTAACTTTAAGAAATTTTTGGAAATTTGGAGTTGTAGTCTACACTAACTCAAAGCCGCCGGTGTAGACTAAAGGCTGCCAGCGTATCCTTGAACGCTGCCAGTGTTGGCAAGTGTTGAACTTTAGTGTATTGTGCACTGGTTTAACGCTGCCGGCGTTGAAGGCTAGCGTATCCCCTACACTTTTCATTTTCAAAAACTTTTTTCAAAATTTTCCAAAGCTTGATATATGATCAATTAAATATTTGTTAAGTATTCTATGATATAATAGGATGTTTAAATGCTCTGTTATGACCTTGTAATAATTTATTTGATTATTTATATTTGCAACTAATTAATTAGGGCTTAAACTAAGTGGGAAATTCAATATTGTCTTGAATAGTGATAGATCATCGCTTGGCCAACCCCATTAATTCCCGAGCTATCTCAAGTATGCGGTAACTTACTGGTTTCTTTATTAGGATAAGCATGAAATCAAGTTACTCTAAATTAAGAGAATTTTTAATAATTGATGAGTGTTGATTGCCCTTGTATGCTGTTGAAATTTGGTTCGAAGAGCAGCACCTTGCTCAGATTGGGGGCAGGGTACTTTCTCGTTATTGGATAGAATTATTTAGGAGATATAAGTACCCGAGCTACTTATATCAACCCCCTGGGCGCCGTGATGCGTTACTCAGGATCTCCTAGTATGACGGGCTACGCCAGAAGGTGGGGCTGCCTAGTCTATATGAACAGTAGGGATCACTCAAGGAGGTGGACGTAATACTAGATTCTTATTGTCCGGAGTTTGAATACTCTCATGATGAATGACTAACTAAAGATTGAATAATAAATTATTGGTTATTGCGTTTTGCATTTAGCTTAAGCATATGTGAATCACTTTGCATTTGTATTCATTACTTGTGTACTGGGTCTTTGGCTCATATTTTAACCATTTCGGGTGATGAATCCGACGAGTTTCACATGAATATGGGGTATGGAACTGATTTCGAGGATTTTCTTGATGATTTGGAGGACTAGAGATGACTTTAGTCTTGGTGGAATCCAATTTTTGTAATAGAATAGTTATGTTAGTCTTGTGGTTGTATTTAAGGTTTTAGTTGGACTTTATATGTGTAATTTTGTTAAGGCTAGTAAGAAGCCTTTGGATGTAATATATGTATATGTATATATGTACTTAGCTATGTATGACTTAAGTTTATTTCCTTCGTGAAATATGATAATGGTGTAGTGTATTTTGTTAAAAGTTTTGAAAAATTATGGTTTCTATTATATTAACTATGTGGAATTAGATAAACAATTCCTTAAACAATTCCTCAAGACAACCTTACATATAATCTTACAAGTTATATGTGGTTGGGGAACTGTTATCGCCTATTTTAATTATAGGGATGATAGCAGGTCCTTGCAGTACCTGTTCTATAAAGAGAACCAATAGAAGCACTCAAATGAGGATCAATAGGAAACTCAAAGAAGTATCTATCACTGTTACAAGAAATTTCACTTATATTAATACCCTTAACTCTTATTTGTGTGTGTATATATATATAGCTCTAGGTTAAAGGATTCATAAAATTCAAATAAATATTCATACAAGATTTTAACTCAATATTTATATATCAAACATTATCATATAAACTCATAAAATCATCAAAAGACAATTTAACAAGCTAAATGAATGGTTAGAAGAAGTTTTGAAAATGGAAAACTGCAGGATATGCCGGCCTTCAACGTCGGTGGCGTTGAGGCGATGTAGTATGCACCAAAAATTCTACGCTTGCCAACGTTGGCAACGTTAACACAAACATCGGCTGTATTATGGTCTACATCGGCGGCGTTGAGCCGGTGTAGACCGCAATTCAAATTTATCCAAAAAGCCGAGAGTTCCATGGGGTCGGTTTACGCCCATAAATACCCCCAATACCGGCAGTGATGCGGTGTATGCCCGTAGTATTGCTGTGTATATCAATAGTTTTGACGTCTATGCCAGTGGCGTTGAGGCGGTGTAAATTGCAGCACAGATTTTTAAAAAATTGCAGACCTCCCTATTTCGAAATACTAACTATTTTTACCAAAGTTTTCATTTCCAAAATTCCTTCAAACACATTTCCAACACCAAGCCTTAACCTATATGTATTCTAACTTCTTTTAACACACAAAATCTTCACTTTAAACTCATCAAACATTTATATTTACCATTTCAAACAAAATTCTTCATTCAACCGTTCACCTTGTAAATTCAACTACTCAAAACCATCTCAACCCTACTCATTCCCAACTCTATTTACTCAACACTATATGTTACTTACTTAGCACAAATAACAACTTATAAACCAGCAAGATATTCATTTAGTATAACTAACACATGTATATCATCAATACTCATTTTAACATGAAAACTCATATTCTAGTAAAACCTTAAACTAAAAAATATGCTCTTAACTTAATAAACACATATCTTAAGAAGCTTGGGCTTGGTCTTATGGTCTTGCCAAGAAAATGATGATCTTACTTGAGAAAAAATAGGTGATGTTTGGACTTGAATGAGGTGAGTTTTAGAGGATGAAAAATGGTGTTTTCTCTTCTTTAGTGGGTTGTCTTGGTTGGTTTGATCTTTCATACGAATTTTTGCTAAAAGTGGACTTGATATTTATCCAAATGTTGACTTTAGAGGCTGCCATGATATGGCCTTTAGTTTTGCTTGGGTTTAGGCTCATTTTTTGCCTAAAATAATTGAGTTTGGGCTTATTTGTCTTCAAAATTTTCTGCTATGTTTAAGAATATATGTTGAGCATATTTAACTTATTTTAAACAAATTTTTTTATACACTTTATTACACTTACAATTCATAAACACAATATTTATTCACACTAAGATATTTCAATATTTAAATACATTAATACGACATATAGATCATATACTAATGCAATTCACATATATCAGGCTCAAATGCCCTAACACTTATGTATAAACATATAAATTTGAGAATTATGGCTGTTTCAAAAAATTTATTCTATTACTATTTAAAAGGAACTAAATTCATACCTATAACACTTTGAAATCAATTTTGCAGTATTTAAATTTTCTTTCTAAATATTATAAATTTTGGATATAACCTTTGCAAATGTCCTCAATCTGACTTTTCTTTGAATGCTTCCTCCTAACAATCCCGTGGTCCCACCATGGGGATGTCATTAATGCAATCAAAACAACTTCCATATAATTATCTGAAGAAATAAAAAAATACATATAAAATTATTGAATATAAAATACATCATCGAAGCCTAACTCGTCACTCTTTTATATCATAAAATTCATCTATGATAGAATCAGTATCAATCTTATATATTTTTTTTCTTTGGCTAAATAATACTTATCTAGAAAAGAAACTTTTGTTTTTTTATATGTAATTTATAGAAAGTAAATGTATAAGAGAGAAGAATAAATAAATAAGTTATTGGTTTTTTTTTCAAACATATTAGTGATACGATATATTATGATAAGTTATAATTTTTTAAAATTTATTTATTTAGCAAAAGGAATTAGAACAAAACAACTAGCCTCAAACTTATCTGATATAAATAAGTATTTTTGAATTTTTACAATGATAAAATCAATTTTCTTAAATATCGTAAAGTATATATTATGATATTAATAGAAAAGAAAAATATTTCTATCATAAATTTATAATTTAAAATAAGAAAAAATATAATATAAATAGTGGCAACTTGAATGAAAAGTTACCAATAAAAAAAAACTTGGTATGAAAGTCTAAATTATTTGAGATTATTATTAAAATTTTCAACAAATATTTTTATGATATTTAATATGGTAAAAGAAAAAAATTTCTTTTTTTCTAATCGATTACCTTATTTATATTTTAGTGAAAAAACCCTTATGGCTTATACATATGCCGTATTGTTTCCGGATTAAAAATCAAGAATATTAGCAATTGATATAATTGAAATTGATGAAACATAAAGGGAAAAAAAAAATGAAAATTGCTTAACTATATATTAGAATATTAGATACAGAAGAGATGGCAGGAGGACAAAAATTCAATATAAACATAAATATGATATGACAAGATTATCCAATTATTATTTTTTTGTCAAATATTATATAATTACTTACTATCACAATAAAGTAGGAAGGCAAAAAAATGCTTTATCAAACTCTCTCATTCTTTATCAATAGCATTGTAGCTTAGTGAGTAGTGACATATCCTGGTATTTCAAAGGAGAGGTTTTAAGTTTGAATCATCTCTTTCTGGTGGTGTTGTAAATAAAAGAGAAAAAGCTCTGAAAAAAATAAATAAAAGAATGAAATAAAAAACCATCATACATTAAATGTGCCTGGCAAGTAGCAAGTAGTACTATAAGTGCATGTTAAATGGAAACAGTTGAGCAGGCGGTGGACATGCTTATTCCATTTTAATATGTTTATATATATGTGGCCTAAATCCGGCAGCCTTCCACGGAAAATTTTTTTTGGGCCAGGGCTCTGTGGACTCTTCTGCGCCCGTCCCTATTGTCTGAAAAAATATTGGGTGGGTAATATACCACGTGGATATATACGTGGTGTGTAACTCCCAATTATATGCTACCACATAGATAATATAGTGGATCGTTTTAAATAACCATCCATATGTCCACGTGTTAGAATTCATTGAGAATTACACATCATGTGTATATTATACGTGACGTGTAACACCTACTGTCCCTGTCAGGGTCAAACATACATTTTTTTTTCGGCCACTATGGTCAAACATGGATTACAGGGGACGGTCAGAAGATGAGAAGAGATATAAACATGGAGTAGAATAAAAAGCGAACTCAGAAAGAAAGAGTCATTAATTGAGACATATAATCCACAATGGCAGAAGATATTAAACATAGGAGAGTCCAAACAAATGGGATATGGATGCACATAGCAGAGAAAGGTGAAGGACCTCTGGTTCTGCTCATCCATGGCTTCCCTGAATTATGGTCCTGCTGGAAATACCAAATTCATCACTTAGCCCAACATGGGTACCATGTGGTTGCTCCTGACATGAGAGGGTATGGTGACACAGATTGTCCACCTGATGTGTCTTCCTACACTTGTTTTCATTTGGTTGGAGATTTGGTTGGTCTTCTTGACCAAATTGGTGAAGAAAAGGTATTTCTTTGTTTTTTTGAAAGTTCTCACATGAAAGATATACTAGCACCTTGCTTTGACATCAATTTTTCATCAGATTTTTCATGTAATGAAAGTATCTGTACAATGAACTATGGTGATAAGATTTAGATAAGCTATGTATATTCAGCTTCAGCCAGTAATGCTTGTTTACAGCAACATTTTATTTTCTGGACTGTTTTCACTATTTATTATGATTTTGGTCAAATCTGTGTAATATATGTCTACCGAGCTTATAAAAAAAATTAACAACATATAAATTATAGAATATGTAAGATCACAGGTCATAGATGCGATTTTGTTGGACTGTAACACAGTGTTGAAGTTTCCAATCATCAAGAGTTTAAGATAAAGCTAATCATTCCTTGACAAGGGAAGTGAATTTGATGACCATATCTTTGCGATGCTTAAACTGCTTGGTACTTCTTCTTCGATAGAAAGAATTTTTAGTCATCAAATCCTTCGTTTGAGTTTGTCCTTGAAGGTACATATATGCACTATTTTATCCTCGTTAACAGTCAACAAAAGAAGTTTTTTCAGAAGGATCTGCCAATCTAATGCTGGGAGCTTATATGCGTGCAAAATTCCTCTTTAACCAAAATTTTATGCTGATACGATGTGCTAAGACACAAGTTGATTGCATGGGAGTAAGGTATTAGTTGTTTGAATAGAAGCAATGTAGAAATGAGCCATGAACATGACATGGCAGGAGAGTTTCATACCTTATATGCTTCGTGTGTTCAATTCAATTCCAAACTCAGAAGGAACTAAATAAATTTTGACAAAGGAGAAAACAAGAGCATAATTTGTATTGATTGTGTACTTGAATTGTGTAGCTTCATTTCATTTAATCAATTCCTTTCATGGCCTCAAATGTCTGAAAGTAGTATGTAAATTGAGCCTTTACTGCTTCTACATGTTATGCCTTTTTCTATCTGACTTTGTAAGAGTTAACTGTTTGAGCAGGCTTTCATCGTTGGACATGACTGGGGGCTCAAATTGCATGGTACTTTTGTCTCTTCAGGCCAGATAGAGTGAATGCACTGGTGAATTTATCTGTTCCATTCCGGCCACGGATTCCAAATTTCAGACCATCGCATCTATTCATGAAAAAATACGGGGAAGGATTTTACATAACTCAATTTCAGGTGACAACATCAACTAGGATAAAAGGCAGTTCTGCTAGGCGAACTTTCTCATTATTTTCGCAATGTGCATGCAGGAACCAGGGAGAGCCGAGAAAGCATTTGCCAAGCATGGCTGTTTAACTGTACTTAAGAAGTTTTTGCTTGTTAATGGTCCAGACGTTTTAGTTGCTCCCCCTGGTGTTGAGATAGTTGACTCTGTTGAGACTCCAGACTCATTGCCACCATGGATCACTGAGGAAGAACTCATGTATAGAGCCAAACAGTTTGAGAAATCTGGTTTTACGGGGGGCCTCAACTTCTACCGTAACATGGATTTGTAAGTAATCACCTTTTAGGTTTTAACATAACAGGCAATGGACCGCTAATCTTCAAGTAGATAACTTGTTGGTAACCATGGAGAGCACAAAGTTTTTCGTTAACATCTTATAGCAATCTAATGCTATATTTCTAAACCAACTACGATGCATCTGCTAATGCATTTCCCGCAAAATGGTTCAGTTTCAGATTATACAAATTCTTTGCTGCATATCACCTATGTGGAATGCCTTTATGATACAATCAATAAGGTGGAAAAGGACATCTCAACATCATCTACTTGCAACTGATCAAACAACCTCTTTACTTGCCAGATGCCTCTTGCTACATTATAAACTTGATGCGTTGACCATGAGAAAAATCATTAGCTACACTGGTTTATTTTTCATACATATTTGTTAATTAGAAAGGAATCATCAAAGTAAGCTGGAATGATTAGTAATGAATGCACTATTCTCAAGGAAAACTGGATGGATTACAATGGTTGTGACTACTGAGGACAGGGAAGCAGATGAGGAGATGGAAATGATATGCTTTATGGCAGAGCATCTGTGCTATTAAAATCATTGTTATAGTTTGAGCAGAAGCATTCAAGTTCAAATTTCATTTAGCACATTCAGTTCACTCATCGATTAAGTTTAACCATACATTCATTGCTGCACTTCAGTCAGTCTGCACTTATCCTTTACCTTGTGGTGTGCTTTTTGGTATTGGTAATAATTGAGATGACATGACTGCAGGAGTTGGGAACTTTTAGCGCCATGGCATGGTGCAAAAATTACTGTTCCAACTAAATTCATAACTGGCAACAGGGATATCGGATATCTGGCTAATAACACGAAAGATTACATACAAAGTGAAGATTTCAAGAAGCTGATACCTGGAGTTGAAGTAGTTGTCATTGAAGGGCAGCATTTCATCCAAGAGGAAAAGGCAGAAGAAGTTACTCAGGAAATCTTATCCTTCTTCAATGGAATACCCACTAAGCAATCCAATCTCTAGATAGCTTGAGAGGCTTGTTGTATACCTTTAGTAACTTATGTGTATTCTCTAGTACCCAGAACATGTCCAAACAGATGGCAGCTTAACGAGGTTGCTAGATGATTGGATCGACATAAGGTGATATCCTTGAAGCCATCGTCTGTTCGTCATTATCAAATAAGGGCATCCTACCTAAATTATGAAAATGCTGAATATGTGTGGGTTAAGTGGGGGATTGCATCTTCCTGATTTTTATCTGTATTTGGAATACATATCTGTCTTTGAATTTGTATTCCGGTCTGTTTTGATCTATTTATACTGTTTTCTATGTGTATCTATTTATTGATAAATATTACCTTAAAAAAAAAAAAAAAAGTTGCCAAAATGAAGTGAAACCAAGGAGCCAAAGGGGATACTCTTCAAATACTTCATTTTCATTAGTCATCCTTTCCTTATAATTATAAATTCAATCCTTCTTCCTTATTTAATTTTTATGACATATCTATATACGTTAATGTAAATATATCTTCTGTTATGATACATATTATAATATGTATGTTATTATGTATAATAATGCTGTATTTGTATTATTATAACTAGATACGAACCTGCGTTATACGCAGTTATTAAAAAGTTTACAACAAATAGCCTTATAATTGAAAAAAAAATAGAATAGAATAAATATGTTATAATAAAAAAAGGCAAAAAAAAAACAGATATTATAATGAAAAAGTACTACGAGAAATGTAGTTAACAGAAAATTTTTGAAATTATATACAAATATATAGATACTAAATATATATATATATATATTAAAATGTTATAACAACCATGTGTAGTACAATATGATATATAATATTATAATATATAATTTATTTTTCTATTTTATTTCTTTGAATTATTTTTTTCACCATCATAATTATAATTGTTGTAATTATTGATCCCATAATTAGTTAAACTGAACCCAGTATAATGGTATATCCATTGCTACTCATATCTCATAATTTAGGGTTTAAAAGTGAAATAAAGACCACCAACTACAAAATAAATAGGTAAAAAGTACATTTGAAGGACTTGAATTATGATTTCATAGACCCATAAAATATTCTAATATAACATAAATCTTTCTATGGATATGCTTTTTATACTAAAAATTAAAATAAAAACTTTTAAAGTCAATTTAGAAAGTGACTGTGCACATGAAATGAGGCTAATGGAAAACACCTAACCGATCATTCTATCTTCTTGTCGCTCTTCTTCTTCTCTCTCTCTTTTATTAGAGAAAAATAATTACTTTTACAAATTTGTAAAAAATTTGTATAATTATTATAAAAATTCATAAATATTACATTATCTAAAAATGGATAATGATTGATCTACCAAAATTGGTGTCTCCATTGTCTCCCCACCAATTATAATATGACAGATAAAAATTATATAACTTAATACAAATATTACTCATTAAAACTGCCAAATAATCATCAAGACAGCAAAATAGAGAAAATAAATATTCATCCTTTATAAAGATAGTAAAAAGAATTTGTAAGAGAAAGAACATCATCTTCACATTTTAATAAATTATTCAATGAAATATAAATCAAGTAAATTAAATTGCACCCTTGCATTGGTAGGAAATTAGAAAAGCAATAACACTAAGTTAAAATTAAAAGAAAATCAATAAGATATAATTTATTGGTAGAAAGACTATTTCTAACAATTGATATTGTAAGGTGGTAGTCCAAGGATCTTCATTTGGCATAGAAAAAACAAATTTTCTCATGTGTATCTAAATATGATAAGTCTTATAACAATGAATGAAATTGTAAATGGCAATTAATTATCTATGAAAAGGTGCCGGTGATATATAACAAAAGAGAAGTTAACCGTTTAAACACGTTGGACACACAATGGTAAAAAAAAAAAAAAGAAAGAAAGAAAGGTAAAAACATGCTGGAAACTTATGAAGCCAAATCACACTAATCACGGTGTTTTTTTTTTTCTTTATTCTCAAAGTTTTCATTTTGAAAAACAAAAGGAAAAAAAAAAGAAGAGAAATTAAATTTCGATTTGCATTTGTAAGCAATATTTTAAATGTATTTTGCATATCATGGAAAAAAAATATTAAAAACCTTAACTAAGGATGATATGAATCCTATTGGCTCCATAGTTTAAAGTACTAGATAATGGAAATTGCTACAATGAGATTGATAAGAGGGGGATACAAAGCTTTTGATATGTTATTCTAGTTCTAAGAAATATTAGAATAGTATTTCATAGCAAAAGAAGACTAAATTTTTCAGTAAATGAGTACAAGCATTTCCTTTGTCAAAGAATCATTAAATGTACAAGTAGTTTTCAATAATTTAGGAAAAAGAAAACAAAAAAACCTTAAATGAACCACATTTTGCCAAAACAACAATATACATATGTGATATATATATATATATATATATATTGTAGACTTAAGAAACAAAATGAATTTCAAATAAAAATGAAATTGTATGAATTTTTTTTTATTCAAAACAATACGAGATTAATGTGAAAAGAAAAAAAATCCTATGATGAAACCACAAATCGCAAGAGCAACAATATAAAAATTAGTGAACAAAACTAATGGAAAAAAATTAAAAGGAATCAATCAAATGGAGTATAAAAAAGACATATAGAATTAATAGAGAGAGTACTAGACTAAAATAACAGTTTCATTAGGATTGGGAGCGTTTAAAGTAGTTACTTACACATAGGCCATGGTTATCATTTTTTGTAGGAAAGAGGGTTTTGTTAAATGAGAAAAACAAATTTATAAAGCATTGATATCAAGTGGTTTAATAATTGTAAATTTCAAGAAAGCGTTTTCACTTCTTTACTTTGTAGCCATAGGAATGATTGGTTACATAGAACAAAGGTCACAATTAATATGTATGAAAGAATATGCATGAAAGACTTTTTTTTTTTAATTATATCAAAATAGCCACTAAATGGTTTAAATAATAACCATTTCTTTGATTGGAAAGACAAATGGAGTTTTGTTTCCATGGTGGAAAAATTCAAAAGATAAAAAAATAAATTGCAACAAGTTTATAGTGATTTAATATTTAAAAATTAAGTAGTTTGCTTTCAACATGCGAAGAGACAATTAAACAAACAAAGTAATATTGAAAAGGTATCCTACTAATAACCGAAAAAGGTACAAAAAATGGAAAAGGTTTTTAAAATTATATATTATAAATGGTAATTAATTATCTATTGAATAAAATGAATATATAAAATGAAGAATTTTCAATCTTGAATAAATAAAATAGAATACTGAGATTGAAACTCAAAAAAAGGTGATGCAAAGAAGGCTTTAAAAGAGACCAATAATATAATTTTTTGGATAGGTATCATTAAGAAAAAGCGCTATGTTGAAATGACATGAGAAATTAATAGTTTTTTTTTTCCCTAATAGGTGTTATTATTTAGAAGTTATCACCAAATGATACCACTTTTGGAAGGTTTGTGACATTATATATGTAAAAGGGATAATGTCATAAATGGTACTTGAATTTTGAAATTAATCAATTTAGTACCTAAACTTCAAAATTGATCAATTTAGTACTTAAAAAACTTCGATATTAATCAATTTAGTTCTTGATAGAATTAGACAGAGGTATTGATCAATTTCAAAGTTCAGGTACCTTGTCAAAGTTTAAGTACTATTTATGACATTAACCTTATGTATGACATATATGTGTTATACATATATATATATTATAGTAATATAATGCACTTATATATGTATGAAAATAATGTTTGTTACATCCATCAAATATATGTTATATTTATAATAACATGTATATGTGTTACTTAACATCTACATTACTGATAACATATATGCTATATATGTCATCATATACATATATTATAAATTATACATATTATAGGAATAATGTTATAAGTTGTAAGGATCCAACCTACCTAATACCCATTATTAGGCATGCCAAATCCCCTAAACCATGCATAATACCTAAGTTGTAAACCCCAAAGTTTTGTGATCAATTAAGCTTAAACCCTAATTAGAAAGTCAACCGAAAATCTTAAAGTCAACAAAACCTTAGTTAGACATAACCGTTCAAGTCCAGCAATCCCGTATAAGCAACCCTAAAAAAGTAAGTAAGAGATTAGTATGTAGAATAGTTCGTAATAACCTAAGAAAGCTTAAAAATATTAAATTAGTTAAACCGCGTTTTGTTTTGAGCACGATCGGACATAATTTTCGAAAAGATGTCCTGGGGTTCAGATTAGTAAAAATATTCTGAATATACCGTTAGACTCGAAAAAATATAAGGTTTTAAAAAATATCAATTACATAATTTTTCGGTAACTAAAAATATCAGATATCGCAATTATACGCGTATTTCTTACTACCGGTACTTAAATTGTCATGTCTACTTTACATTATACTATTTACTACTATTCTACACTATTTATCTATCTCTACTTTTTCTTACAACCTACTCTTACAAACATACCTCTATTTTCTTACAATTTTCATTTCCAATACAACTCACATCTTTCATATCTTACTTTTCATTAACAAAAATACAAAAAAAATAAATTTCTCTCCCTCTCTTACACTCAATTTTGCGCCCACCATGCCCTCCCCCTCCTCAATTTGTTTCAATTTCCATTTATTTAATTAACACAATTTTTCTCCCACATTTTCCTATAAATACCCCCTCTTCCTTCCACTTCCTTCACATCTTCCATATACTAAAATTACTCTCTCAAAATTCTACAAGAGTTCTCTCTCAAAGTTCTCTCAAATCTTGATAGGTAATTCTTCTTTAGAGTTTCCTTTATGTTCATTTACTTAATATGAGCTTAGTGTGTGTTTTCTAAACCATGAAGATTAAAGAAAGCAACAATAAGTTTATACTTTATTTTTGTTCATGAATCTAATTTCTTTTATGTTGCTTTCATATATATATATATATATATTTAACTAAATATATCTGTGTAGCTATATATATCTTTTAGAGCATATAAGCTCATTTGTTTTGCAATTTATTTACTTTCTTTGCAATTTATTTATTACCTTGTAATTTATTTACTTTCATGTTGTTTTAAGACTAGTCTTTCTAGTCTTAGACTTGTCCTCATCAACTCAAAATGATTTCTTTGTTTTTTTTAGGACTAATCTATTCTTAGTCCCGGGATACCTTGATGAAGCTAAGGTTCCAATACTTGATATATTCTTTACTAGCTTATTTCTTTAATTATTATGTCTTTCTTATGTTTTCATAATTTTACGATTCATATTCATAATCATGCATGCATGAACATATTGATTTTGTCTCAACAAAATAAATGAGGAAAAGTTTTCTTAAAATAGAAATTCTTCTCTAAAAATAAAAGTAGAAAGTAATTTTTCATAAAAACTTAGGAATTTATCTTAATAAACTTTTCTAAGAAATCTAGAGGAGTTCATAGGAATTTTTGCAATACATACATACCATGGAAAGAAATTCTTGAGTAAACAAAAGTTTTACTAAACTTTACTTTTTCATCAATACTAGTTTGACAAACACTAAGAAATTCCTTTCATAAAAATAGAATGATCTTAAGAAATAAGGGAATTATTTCTATAAATGTAGAATTGTTATTACTTCCAAAAAGTATTAGAAACTAAGCTTAAAAAATAAAAATCATTCTTTGGAAATTTAAAAAGACTAAGGAAAAGAAAAATATTCATTTAAAATAACTTGAGATATTCTCTAGCAAAATAAGTGGAATTTTCAAAAGTTTCACTTTTTCTTTAGAAGACTTTACTTTTACCAAAAATTCATGGTTCGAGACAACTTCATTAATTTCATACATTTGATATGAGTCAATAAATATATGTAAATACATTTCAAAAGTTTTTCAAACTATTATAATTTTATCTCTTTGATATGAGTTTTTGTTAAAAGAAGAAATACAAGTTTTGTGAAAATTCGTGGTGAATCTAATCACCACTATTTCGGAACTTAAATGACTTAATTTGATGAAAATAGCTTTAGAAATAGGTAGATCTTTTCGAATAGGTGGAAAACGATATATAATATGTGAAATTACGAGTTGAAATGAGCAAGTTATGACCATTTTAAGTTGGAATTTCCTCCAATCCGATTTTACCGCGAATTTAAGATAGATTTAGAATCTTCAAAAATAGAAATTCTATGAAAGACTCATTTTGGATATTTCATCTTGTCTAGGTGAAGAAGGAACCGATATCGCTTTTCTGGAAGACTACTTCGACTAGGAGCGATCGTTATGGAGTGAGTTAATCCCTTACTATTTACATTTCCTTGGTTGTGCTTGTAAGTAGTAGCACTAGAAAATAAGGAAAAGATAAAGGAACAAATATTGTGTGACTTGGATTCATGACTGATTGAATAAAAGTTAAGAATATCGAAAGAGGAGTTGATGAATAATTTATGTTCTCTTATATAGATATGATAAATATTGTTTTAATCGCCTTCAACTTGAACTCAACATTATTTGGTTAAACCTATATTGAAAATAATCCATGCATATCATATTTGTGAGTCACATTTATTTCACTACTATTCTTCGTGTGGGGAAACAAGGAGTTGTAGTGGTGGCTAGTAGGAGTTAGAAAGTCCACATGGGCAAGTAGGAGCCGGAAAGTCTACAGGGCAAGTAGGAGCCCATAAATCTGCAAATATTGATGGTCGTATGGGCCTGTAACCACCTAACCCCCGACATAGAGGGCGTAAAATCTATGCTACACATGGTTTCTGGATAATCTTGTGTATATTGTTTGCTCATGTGATTGGTGCATTCTCATATGATTGTTTAAATACTTGTTTGATATATGGAAATGTTTTGTAGATGGGAGTTATCTCACCAAGCTAGTTTTGCTTATATCCATATAGCTTTTTGTTATAGTATGATTACCTATGGTTGGCACCAAGGAGCTCCATTTGCTAGGTATGAGCCAAAGCCACTAGGAGTTTTTGGGAGAAGTTATATGTATTTAGTTTTGAACATAGACTTCTAACAAAATCTCTATAGTGGACTCATGGTATATTTATGTATATTTTGATGATGGCTTAGTTAAAGAAGACTATTTAGAATGGGGGAACGCCCCCAAGAAGTTGTAAGAGATTATTATCCAAATGAATATCTCCTACTTATTTATATAAGTTCTTGCATGCTTTTATTATCTACTTAACTATAATACCCCTGTGAGTCTCCTACTATCTTGGAAGCATGCATTGCATGTGATATCGAAGCTCCTGCAAGACTAAGGTTGTCATTCATTAGCTTTAATATTATATACGGTGGACTGTTACATTTAGGGTACCCTCCGGGGCATGACATAAGTATTATAAAACACTTAAGTATTGGATGTAAGGTGGTTCGAAAAGGGAGATGTTTATATCGAATATTTGTTTAAACCTGCTTAAAAGCATATAACTTTAATATAAAACTACCCAACACATGAGTAGGTCAACTTTACAAAACTTGGAATAACGTTAGTGTCAAATAGAAATCACTCCAAAAGATTATGAAACTTATTCAACATAAAACGTGAAAGAAAAACTTAACATCTTTCATTACAACTAAAGGCTTCATCAACAAGCCGATAACGCAAAATACGTCTCATTTTTAAAGTCTTTAAGAAAACTGTAAAGACCCGACCCTCTAAATCCCGAGATTTTGAGTACCGAGTCCCCAACCACATATAACGTTTTCACATTATATGTAAGGTTGTCCTAAAACTAATAGTTTATGAAAATTGTTTGATCAAAACTACTAAAACTTTATAAAGAAATTTTAATAAAACAAGATTGCTAACAAAAGCAATCTATACATATATTTACATCATATATACACTGTTTAGTGTCAATACAATACACTACAAAAATTACAAGTTTTCTTAAAGCAAAAAAAATCCTAGGAGATCTTAAGGTCTTTACAAATTAGGCTTATCTATCAAGCCTTCTATACATAACTTTTCCTTTAGCAAAAATTCTTCCAAAAGTCCAGGGTGTTCGAGTCCTATTCGTCCCACTCATCCATGAATCTCTCAAAGTCTGACCCGTAACCTAAATCATCATAAAACTCGTCTCCAGTACCTGCAAAGCAGCAAAAGTGAGCCAAAGGCCCAGTACACAATAACAAATGCAAGAACAAGTTATCAAGCCAATGTAAATCCAATGAAATGCATAAGTAGACAAGTGATTATCTTTATTAAATTTTCTTTCGCACAACAACAGGGGGGTATTCAAACCCCGAAATCACGCTTTGGGAATTTAGGGATCCTGAGTAACAGCAGTTGCTCAGGGGGTTGATATAAGCAGTCCGAATACTTATATCTCCTATATCATCTCTTGAAGATAATAGCTTCATTTAAGGTTCAAAAGCCGTTGCCCGACTCTACTTAAACTCAGTCCATAACATGAGCCTAGTTCACAAGTTCCCATAAACTTTGAACTAAATCATGGTATTTCCCCCTAAGTTTAAGCAAACGTTGCTCAGATACTATTACCCCTATCGGCTACCCACTTAACCAGAAAGAATCGCTATTGCATCATAGCGTACCATTGCATCATGGTAAAGTCATTGCATCATGACTTGGTTAAGCGCCTAACTAACATGTCATTGCATCAGGACAGGTTTGCTGCTCCTCGAACCAGATTAAACAGCGTAATAGACATCCAATTCATTCAAATATAAGCCGAATCAATTTAAGTCAAATTAGGAATGCCTAATCCTAGCAAACATCAAACAAGCTATTGCGTACCTGAACCCGATAGTATATCACTATAGTCTCTCGGTGATGAACTAACCAAAGAACCCTTAACTGAGATAGGATATCAAAATAATCAATAAATAAATATAGATTCCACATTCACAAATATACATACATATCACAATCCTAAATCAATTATACAAGGAAATTCATTATGCTTTGCATAGAGTTTTAATATTAAATTCATGCATAAAACATGTTTTTCTAGCATATATATTCAATAGGGAATCATATATGAAGTAAAGATTGAAGATTGAAGAAGTTTGAAAATGAAAAACTCAGGAGATACGCTGCCTCTCAACGCTGGCAAAATTTGATTGAACGTCGGCAGCATAGGTAGTTTACGCCGGCAGCGTTTCACTCCGGCGTTTAAATATTTGGCTCTATTTCATTTCAACACCGCCTCCTAAGCCGACAGCTTTAACTCTCTAATTGCCGGCATACGTTTTGAAGAACAAACGCTGGCAAAATTTATTGTAAAAACCGGCAGTGTCAAAAGCGGTGTTAAGAATTTTACTTCTGTTTGCTTCCAACGCTGCCGGCGTTGAATTTCCAGATGCCGTCGTACGTTCAAAACAGACCTATTCGACAGAACTCAATTCCCTGTTTTTCATTTTACACTTTCTAACCTATAATACTTTTAAATCTTCTTCAACTTCATTTTTAGCTTCATATACTTACTCCTATCTACACTACTATATTACTACCACAACACATAAACAAACTCACACACTAACAAAACACAATCCAAGCTAATTTCAAAGCATGAATAAGCAATTTAGGTAGCATTAAACTCATCCTATCCCAGATTTCACATAACCACTACAAGAAATGAAAACAAAACAAAAGTTATACTTAAATTAACTCACATGTATATGCCTTGTCTTGGAGAGAACTTTGATTTTCAAAGCTTGATATTGTTCTTGGTTTGGACTTGGAATTTGGAATGAAGGAAGAAGAGAAAGAAAAGAAAGAAAAAAAAGAAAAAAATTCGGATAAAAGGGGGAACTGCCCAAAAAGGAGTCCAATTAAGCAAATTTTAGCCTTAAACTTATTCCAAATTTGACTTTTAAGGCATATGCAACTTTAGTTTGCATTTTGAGTGAATTGAGCTTCATTTGGGGTTTTTTGAGCATAATTACTAGCTTAACTATGGGGAATTTCTATCAACTAATCTAAAGCAAAACCAAGGTTGATTTTATAGATCTAAACTTAACTTAACATCTTAATGTATAAAAGACACAATTAATAATTATACTACACACACATTATATATATAAAATAAAGGTATTAATTTCATTACGTATACAAGATAACACATTTAGACTATTACCAAACACAACTATCATAATCATCATGCTCATTTAATTCAATAATTAAGATAAATAAACATATACATGGAAATTTAAATGAAATTTAAATTTGGATCATTTCAAAAACTTAGATAAAACATCTATGTTTGAAATAGGGTCTCTAGTCATCTCACTCATCCAAGAAGGCTTCCTAATCAATCCCATACCCCATATCATTATAACATTCATCATCAATATCACCTACAAAGCAGCAACATGAGCCAAAGGCCTAGTACGCAATAACACAAGAGAATACAAAATGGTAAGCATACTTAAGCTAAATACGATGCAACAATCAATAATTTAATTATTTTTTATTAAGTAAGTAAAACAACATTAGAGTATTCAAACTCTGATTGCAATCCTGGGGATTTAGGGTCCTGAGTAACTATAGCTACTCCGGGGGTTGTTATAGGTAGTCCAAATATCTATAACTCTTATCTTTAATTGAAAAAGAGTAGTAATCTCATCTAGGGTTAACAACCGTTATGCAACTTTACTTAACTTAATCCATAATATCATATAGTGTAAATTGTCCTATAATTATGAACTAAATCATATTATTTCTTCTTAAGAATAAGCAAATGTTACTCTGATACTATCCACCCTCCGATTACCTTACTTAATCACTCAAGAATCACTATTACATAATGGTAAATGTCATTACATCATGACAAACATAGCATAAGCACCTAGCTACAGTGCTCGTTTGGACAAGGTTGTCGCTCCTCTAATTGGATTCAATGGTGAAAGCACAACCAATTCAAACAATCTTTAACTCATCTTTAATTAAGTCCATTTAGAATATGCTTAACTTAACAACACCAAGCAAGCTATTATGTACCTGAGATATTCTTGACCAAAGAATTAGAAGATAAACTCACAGGCATAGGAAGATTTGTTAAAAGAAATCAAATCATAAAGACTTTGACATTAATTCAAAGATAAGACTAAATATACACAAATTTCACATTCTAAACAAAATCATACAAAACATAACTTAACACATATTTATTCATGTATTCACATATTCACACATCATACTAATATCTTAATCCTTGAAATCATCATTATGTACCTTATTTTATTTTATTTTATTTATTTTTTTAAAGAATTGGGTAACACAGATCACGACCGTGATCTCATTCATGCCTCTAATCAAGGCGAGGAGGATCAACACACGCAACCCGAGCCTACCCAAGTCTTGATCATGCTCGTGACATTTGGATTTGTAAAATTTTCAAAAGGCTCGAGGCTAGAAAGGGCTATGTCATGTCTGTGATTCTCAAAATTTTGCCAAACCATACATATTTGAAATCAATCACGCCCGTAACATGCAAGTTTTCATGAATCAGTAGCTACCAAAGCGAGGGTCATGCCCTTGATTTGTGAATATTGAAATCCATGATTAAATCAAATGTTGCACGCGTGATTTGTGAAAAGCTATCGAAATCCATGATTAGAATCAAATGTCACGCCCGTGATTATTGTTTCAGTGCTAAAAAACACATCTCCTGTTTTCCAACTTTCAAGATTCCAAATTTAACACGCTTAAACCAACATATACACTTAAAATCATCATATCCACTTACTTCACTTTCATATGAACAAATCCCAACCATCTTATCATCAACAACAATATTTATAACTCTAACTACATCATCAATCCACTCATCCACTTCGAACTACTATAACTACCACCACATATTTATCATTGCAACAATAAGAACTCATATAACACTATAATTATACTTAGATCACTAACATAACATACAATTTACCAAGCAATCATTATAACCTAAAAATTCACATTCATGGAGAAATTAAACAAACGATTCACTACAAAAACAAGCAACCCATTTCCTTATGTCACTTTAACTTGAAGCTTTAGTCTTGGAGAAAGCTAAAGATGGTTTGTTTGAGAAATTTGAATAGGACTTGTTATTGTTGTTGCAGGCATAGATCTCCAGTCTATTTTGGACAAAGAAAGCTGACACAAGAGCTGTGTAGTTATCCTCTTAGTTTGACTTTTTATGGTAGATTTTTAAGAAGAAAAGAGAAGGCTTTAAGTGTGTATGTGTAGGCTTAGCTTAAGGCTTAATGGTTGTGCTTGGTTTTGTGTTGGGTTTTGATTTAATTTTGAAAGAATTTATGTATCACATGCACAAAACAACAATTGATACAAATCCCAAATCACGCAAACACATCAAATTCTATTTACTAGTCATTTAGCAAAGTTTTCTAATTTAATTAAATCAACATATATATTAAATTTAATTATGCAATAAAGTTAGGCAATTTTATAAATGGTACTTGAATTTTGAAAAAATATATAATTAGGTGTCTAAAGTTTGAAATTGATCAATTTAATACCTAAACTTTGAAATTGATAAATTTAGTACCTTAAAGAACTTTTTATACATACTAACTATATTCCATCAAGTTCTTTCAAATACTAAATTGATAAAATTTAAAGTTTTTCAAACATTAAATTGATTAATTTTAAAGTTCAGGTATTAAATTGATCATTTTCAAAGTTTAGATAGATAATTGCATATTTTGCTATAGTTTATGTACTATTTGTGACATTAATTCTTTATTATAAATATGTTATATACATCATATATATCATACATATACATATATTAATGGACAGTTTCGAGGGGGCACTAGAGGCCCTAGCCCCCAAATGTTAATTTTTTGCTTTATAAAAAAAAAATGTACACTCTGTATATTTTATAGAGCAAAATAAAACATGATAAGATATATGCTTAAATGGCAAAAGATCTAGCTTTGGAATTAAGAGGTCATGGGTTAAAATCACATAATTGTTATTTTACTTTTTAAAGATGCATTTATTACTTAAATGATATTTTTTGTTCTCTCTTTCTTTTAAAACTTTACTTTTTTCTTATTCATTATTACAAAACTATATTTTACTAAATAAATTATCCTAGATTGCTGCTTTTATTAGTGATACATCATAAATAATAATCTCAATACCCATATTAGAAATGTTTCTATCCTATCATATAAATTATTTGTAAACATCATCAATAACATGACTTGGTTTAATAACTTTTTTTTTTTCATAATTACTATCATGATATAAATTAAGAATAATGTCATGAATGGTATTGTAAAGACCAGGCCTACCTAATAACACTATTAGGCATGCCAAATCCTCTAACCACCCTTAATGCTTAAGTATTATAAAATACTCAAGTACTATACATAAGGTTGTCCATAGAAAAGATGAATGTATTAATTGTTTTTTTAAACCTATGATAACATCATATAACTTTAACATAATACTACTCAACATATATGAGCAAGTTAACTTTACAAACTTAGAATAACTTTAGTGCCAAACCAATGACACTACATAAGATACTTGTTCATAATTAAAGCATAAGAAATAACTTAAAATCTTATTTTACATACTAAGGCTTTTACAACAAGCCTATAATAAAATACATTTCTTCCTCAAAATCTTTAAGATAATATAAACAAAATATCTTGGCTTGCATCCGAGTTTCCTAACCATCCCACTCATCCAAAAGGCTTCCTAATCGGTCCCATAACCTATATCATCATAGCAATCCTGATTAATATCACCTGCAAGGCAGTATCATAAGCTAAAGGTCTAAAATGTAATAATAAAAAAAAATACGAAATGCCAAGCATATCGAGACTTAATATAATGTAACAAATAATAATTTGATTATCTTTGATTAAATAAGTCAATCATCATTGGTGTATTCAAAATCCTATTACAATCTTAGGATTTTGGAAGTCCTAAGTAACAGTAGCTGCTCAGGGGTTGTTATAGGCTGTTCGAAGACTTGTAACTCCTATACTTGCAGAAACAGAGTAATAATTTCATCTAAGGTTAATAGCTGTTACACAACTTTACTTAACTTAATCTATAATATCATCTAGTTCAACTAGTCTCATAAACGTGAACTAAATCATATTATTTCTTCTTAAGAATAAGCAAACGTTATATGGTACTATTCACCCTATCGCTTACCCACTTAGCCACTCATAAATCGCTATTGCATCATGGTAAAAGAAAAGTCATTGCATCATGACAATGTAATCTAAGTGCCTAACTACCATGTCATTGCATCATGATAAGGATATCGCTCAGACCAGATTCAATGACGAAAAGCACAACTGATTTCAAACTATTTTAATTCATCTTTAGTTAAATCCATTTAGAGTATGCTTAATTTAACAATTATCAAACAAGCTATTATATACTTGGATAATATGATTTATTAGATAATAGACCTATGCTCAAATCGAACTGAGAGTGGGTGTCTGCCAAGAAAATCATTTCATGTTAAACTTCTTGTTCACAACCACATATTAACTCATTAAACTTAACCAAGATCCTAATAGTCTCATTTTTAGCTCATATAAGCACAAATACATATTTCATACTTTATTAATTATCTATCTATTATCAATAAGGATTTATTTATTTATTTTAAAGAATAGTACTAGGGGATTTGTCGCACCAGTGACTTATGCCGTGATGGTCAGCATTACGCCCTTGATCTTGGGTCGAAATAAAAACAATTGGCCTTTTCATGCCCGTAGTAGGAGATAACGCTCTTATCACGGCTGTGTTAAAGATCGTGATGATAATGATGCCCATAAAAAGATTTGTAGGAGATTTTTCTAAAACAACCTGAGGAGATAACAGGCTCTATTACGGCTATAATCTTTCTTTAAAAACCATACAGAGGAGATACCAGCCTCTGTTACGGCCATAATCTAGGTTGTATCAAGCTATATAAAAGACTTAGAGGAAATAACGGGCCATGTAACGGTCGTATTTAATAGGAAAACATATATTCAAGAAGATAATGACCTTGATTACGCCTGTGATGAATAGGGCAAAATCCTATGGTACTTGTTTCAAAAATTTTGAAGCCCTATATTCTCTAATTCTTTACCAAACTCCTATGTACTTCTAAAAACATACCAAACTAAGCTATGCATATACATCAAGCATCATCAAACTCATTAGTTCACACAAATTCATTCCTCACACAAATACACAACAAACTTAAGCTAAGCACATGAACTCATCATTTAAGCTTGTTGACCTCTATTATTACTCTAATCATCCAATTTCTACTTACTTATCACTAATAACATCCATAGATACATTATATCATCATAACTCCATATTTCTTTTCATCAAACACCTAGGATATATACACCTATTTGCATACTTAGTTTAACATACACAATAACATACCTTTAATTCACATAAAACATCAAAGTTCTACACTTATCTAACATTAATGACAATCAAAATCATGAATAAACAAGACAAACAAGAAATCAACTTTTAATTACTTTTCAAGATATCTCTAGAGATCAAGTTGTTTTTCCCTACTTCTTTAGCTTGATTCTCACTTCTTTTGTTGTTGTATCTTACTTCCTAGCTTTGTATCTAGTTTATGATGGCTTAGAAGGGATTTGAATGGATGAAAGTTGGATTTGTTTGGGTTTGGACAAGGAAGAAATGAAGAGAGAGATATTATAGAGAGAGAGTGTCTGTTTTGGTTTGTGACATTTTTGGCTACTTTGTTGACTTTTAGGCATTTAGAAACTTATGGAAGATGCTATAACATGGGCTTAGGCTTGGGTTATGTTTGGGCTTAAATTAATTAACTTGATTGAACTTGGGTTAAATTTTTAGGACTTAAAATCTGCTAACCTTACAATTAATCACATATACAACTTCATTTTATAAAATTCAACAAACAAATATATTTATTTAAGTTTTGTTTACTAACACACATATAATTCAATTACAAAAATTTTGCATACTAAGAATTTGTCATATAGCCTAATTGGATTATATTAACTTAATTATAACAATTTAACTCACAATCATCAATTTAAACATATATAAGCAAATTAATTTATTATTTTAGAGGTACTTAATAAACTTTGGTAAAATATGTAATTAGATATCTGAAATTTGAAAATACTCAATTTAATATTTAAAAAACTTTGAAATTGATCAATTTAGTATTTAAAAGAACTTGAGGGAGGTATTGTTTGTGTGCACATAAAGTTCTTTCAAGTACTAAATTGATCTTTGGCCAAAAAAAAAAAAAAAAGTGCTAAATTGATCATTTTCAAAGTTCAAGTATCAAATTGCATATTTTGTTAAAGTTCAGGTACTATTCGTGACATTAACACTGTAAACTATTAAATGATTGATTATTGACTAACTTATATTCAAAATATTTTTTAGTATTGTTAATTAAATAAACATGTATAATTATTATGAAAAGTTATTATACAATACATGTATTCATGTAAATTTGCTATCCTTTTTTTTTTCCCTCTACTTGCTGTTTTTATTGACATTTTTTAAATCTACGTTTGTTGAAAACAAATTTATATAAGTTTTATATATTAACTTTTTTCAATAAATTTAGAGATAAAAGATATATTAATAGATATGCTATGATGAAAAGGTGAAAAAAAAGTTTACACATATAAGATAGAGTTGATTCGATGTTCGTCCTTGCATATATTATGCATAACATAATATATATTAGGAATAATATCAAAAATGGTATATGGACTTTCACGAAAAATTCAATTAGGTAGCGGAAGTTTGGTTTTAAATGATTTAGTATTTGAAACAAATTTTCATGGACATTTTCCCAACTCTAAGTTTAGTTTTGATAATTTTGGTACATGAACGAAATTTTCACAGACTATATCATCAAAACCAAATTTTTGGTATGAGAAAATTCTATGGTAACTTTGTTCAAGTACCAAATCATTCAAAATGAAATTTTACGTACCTGATTGAATATTTTGCAAAAATTTAGATAACATTTTTTTCATTAATCCTATGTATTATATATAGTTAGATGCTTTATGTTACAAGTTATAACCATCGAACATATTAACAATGCCTGTGTGTGTGTGTGTGTATAAATGTATTAGAATGTCTATATAATGTATTACATTATATTTTCATAATTGATTTTTTTTAATGAGTGACATACAAGATAATGTGTCACATATACATGTCATACATTATATTAATATGTGTAATATACACATATATAATTACGATAAAGTATATATATGTTATAAATTAATAGAAATATATGTATGAATATATTATAATACAAAGGAATAATGTGTCAGATGGTATCCGAACTTTAGCAAAATATACAATTAAGTACCTAAATTTAAAAAATAATCAATTTAGTACCTAAAATTTGAAATCGATCAATTTAGTACCTAAAAAACTTTGAAATTGATAAATTTAGTATATGAAAAAAACTTGCTAGAGATTATATTAGCATGCATAAAAACTCTTTTCAGGTACTAAAGTTATCAATTTCAAAGTTTATGTACTAAATTGATTAATTTCGAACTTCAAATACCTAATTATCTATTTTGTCAAAATTCAGGTACCATTCGTGACATTAATCCTAATACAAATAATGTACAATATTATATTTATGTGAATGATTTCTATCATTTATTTAATACTTGATGTGCAACATTTGTGAAATGATGAAAATAAAACTAAATAGAAAGAAATTAAATAAGAAGATTTGAATTAAAAACAATAAAAAAAAAGAATATATAATGAAGGGATAAATAGATGATGGGGGGAACTAGTGGATAACCTTATCTATTGGACTTAAATTTCACGTGTCACGATCTTAAAAAGGAACCTTACTAACTTTAGGAGATGAAATATTAGAGATCCAAATCTATGTGGATTACATATAGTAGTATAGAAAGGTAATTTGACGATATCTTTTTTGGCAATGGGAACAATCACTGCGAGCACGCCAAGGGCAACATTGCATGACTACAAATTGATGTACACAGTAAGACTTGATGAATTATAACCCAATGCACAGGGATCTGTGTATGTACACAAGAAAGGGCCAGGTTTAGAGGTTTTGGGAAAATTCTTGGCTCTATAGCCATTGTTGATCCACAAAGATCGATCATCAAGTATTAGGAAGCAGTTAGAATATTAGTATCTTTTATAACCAGTGTACTTAGGATCAATAGTTATTCATTTCTTTCTAGTTTTACATAAAATTATCATTATAGTGTTGGAAAGAAATGATAATTTATAACGAATTACTATTTCATAAAATAATAAATAATAATTCATGTCCTAATTCAATGGTTTATTTTCAACTTATTTTAAATATCCATATATTGAAAATATCACCTGTACAATTATCTTCTCTTTGTAATAAAGATAGGGAACATTATAAATATTTTAGGAAAAAGTTTCATTTTAGTTCTCAACATTTTTTTTATTTTTCTATTTGAATCATAAACCTTATTTGTTTTATTTGAGTCCTTAACTTTTGCAAAAACTTATAAACGGGGACTTTTTAAATGCGTTAGTTTTTCCATTAAGTTTTAACACTCAGCGTATTTTTATTCATTGGAAATTATTAATTCAAATTAATAAAAAATCTAAATTAAGATAAATTTTAAAAAATAATTAAAAATAACTAAAAATTCAAAAAATTAATTTAAGACTATAAGAATTAAAAAGAAAAGAATAGAAAATTTTGTAACGTGTATAGAAGCCCTCCTTGTTTTTGTTTTTCGGATTCAAATGCTCATTGGTTGTCATGTTTTACTAGTTAAACTATATATTGTTGTCGTTGATGCTAGACATAGGCACGGTTGGGAACCGAATCGAACCGGAGCCATCACTAGTCGTTCTAGAACTGGAACCAGACTGGTTGGACGATTCTAGAATTGGCTAAGAAATCACCGGTTTTCCGTTTCCTAGATGGTTCTAGGCCTAGAATCAGGTGGAACCGGTGATTGAAACTGGTTTCATTAAAAAAAAAGGAAAGAATTATGTAAAAAAAATTTAAAAATTATATTAAATATATAATTATTAATGTTTACACTATTTCATATAAATAGTAAAATTTATTACCTATTTAAAATATTTAATGTTTTATTATCAATAATACAAATAAACATAACTTAAAATTATAAATAATTTATTTTATATAAACTTCTCCTAAAAGTAAAATTCATTCTTTAATAACGTGGGACTATTTTTTGTATTACAATTTTCTTGTTATCCTCTGGTTTTGCGATCTCATATTACTAGTTATAATTGATATTAGTTGTGTTTATATATAAATAAATGCACATTCTAAACAATTTTTTAGAAATTTTGGCTAAATAATTTAATACTTTTAGTCCCAATAATTAATTATTTTGAGTTTAAAATTTATTTTATTAATATATAAAATATATTTTTTTACTTAAAAAAAAGATGGTTCTGCAGTTTCAAAACTGGAACCAAGAATCGTTGGTTCCATAGAACTAGACCGGAATCGTCTCCCACGATTCCGGTTTCGATTCCTCATTTTTAAGACCAGGAACCAACAGTTCCGATTTTGGCTTTGTTCGGTTCTGGAACCGTGACGATGTCTGGTTGATACCACATCGAATGTGTTGAATTACATGGGAGCGAAAGCAAATCTCAGAACCTATATCACACATGAACACATTCTATACAAACATATAATTATATATGTTATTTAGTATAGATGAAAATTTGTTGTTTTTGTATTTTGTATCTTAAGTATTTCCCTAAGATAATATACGCATATATGTTTCATATAGAGTTAGCATATATTTCAATTATATGAATCAAAATTTATACTCGATGGTATATAATTATAAAAACAACTTGAGTGCTTTGTAGAATATAGATAAATATATAATTGGCAATTTATGTACGTTTACCATAAAAGTATATATGATGAACATATATTATAAGCAATCATTTTGTATGTAGTGTATGTTATATTAATTTTTTTTTTCATTTTACAAAATTTTATATCTTTAATTCTTATAGTGTTAAATTGATTTTTTGAATTTTTAGTTATTTTATTAAATTGATCTTAATATGGTTTTTTTATTAAATTGGATTAATAATTTCTATCAAATAAAAATACACCAAGTTTCAAAACTTAATGAAAAACTAATGGTGTCAAGAAAAGTTCTTCTTTTTAAGCTTTTGCAAAAGTTAAGAACTCAAATAGAAAAAAAAAAAAAGGTTTATGATTCAAATAGAAAAATAGTATAACGTTGAGGCCTAAAAACAAAATTTTTTTCAAAATTATACTAAAAAGTGAATATTGTAATAGTCATTATATCCAATTCTCCAATTATTTCATATGATGAAATGAATAAACCGTTATTGTTTACCATTTTGGAAAATTTAAAAGAAAATAAAAAAGAAAAGATGGTAGTGCTTGTGATTTTAAACACCATCACGCAATTTGACCAAAATAAAACAACTTTTTCAGATGAAACGTAGATGATAATTTTGACAATTTACCACTACCTAACATGTTTTACGATGCCTAAGGGTTCCGGTAAAATTAATCCAGACGCAATTATATTATTTATGCACCGACTTTATGATAATTGCGTTACAAGTCAAAATTCTACATTATTGGTCTAATCATTACTCTTGTCTTTTAACCTTTTTTCCCCCCTCCAATCATCATTACTCTTGATCATCTTATATATAATTACAGAATATGAAAGAAATTAATCGAATTTAATAATCTCATGGACTTCTAGAAACACAGAGAATCGAAATCGATTTCCAAGTAGTAAAATGAATAGTTATTGACAAATTCCTAAGATTCAAGGAACAAAAGTGTTTTATTTTATTTATGTAACTTAGGGCGGAAACTATAATAATGATATACAGTTTTTTTTGTCATGGTGACAAATTATACAATATTAATTTTGAATACGATAAATCTCAATCTTGTGGAGTCTACGCTTGTCTCCTGCTTTGGTACGATTTGCTATATAAATTTGTTGAGGGTAATCACTCATCGTTCTAAGTAAGATTAGACTTATATGAGCACAAGTTTAAGCAATTTATTAATCATATAAATGCACAAGCATTGATATGCGATGTAAATAACGTATGCATTCTTCCTGCGTAAGGTTTAGGGTATGAATCCCTTGGATAATATTGTTTGATAGACCATATGGCTCATGGTATTATGTTGATGATGGTGTTGGACGTATACATGAGAAATGTAATAAGATTCTAGAATAGTCTTTATTGAAACTTAAGTACTGAGCTGAATTTCACTATGACTTTCATTCATAAAGAGATGGATAGTCTGAAAGGATTATATGAATTATAGAAGATATGTGAAGAGTTTATGCCTTACACTTCAAAGGCAATCGAACGATTACTTACTATTATTAAAGTTTGCTTATAATAGCAACTATGAGACATCTATACATATGGCAACTTATGAGGTCCTTTATAGGAGGAAGTGTGCATCCCTATTCACTAGGATAAGGTTGGAGATAGGCATATCATAATTTACAATTTTTCCAAAATAATGAAGACCATTGATGAGATTCAAGTGATAAAACGAAGGATGATAGTATTTTAGAGTTGTCAGAAAACAAATCGCGCAATCGAAAACGATAATAGCAAACAGAAAGTAAAGAACACACATATTTTACGTGGAAACCTTTTCAGGAAAAATCACAGGCAGAGGCGAGAGAGGAATCACACATATCAAAGTAGGAGTACAAATTTTGAGAGAATTACAACTCTAAACTTTCAGATCTCTCAATGGAAATTTGTGTATGTGATGTGTTGTGTATATAACCCTAGAAACAACACATAATATGTGTGTGTATAAGGATAACCGACATATGGCCTAACTATGACATTTAAATATATAATTAATGAGTAATAAAGGCCTGAATTATGACCGTTAAATGTATAATGAATGAATAATAAATGTGTAGTCAAATATTCATTTATTAAATTTAACTACGAGAGTCGGTTACAAAAAAGGGTTACAAACTCCAACAAGCTCTACCTTACACGAATTTTGGAGTAACAAACACAATAAACTCCAAAACTTTGATAAACAACTACACCTCTTCCACAAGTTTCTCAAAGGAATCAATCAGTTACTGACACTTAGCAAGTTCAAGCAATACTCAAACTTTGCAATGGGAAGTGTCTTAGTCAACATATTTGTAGGGTTGTCATGAGTGCTCACCTTGCTCACTGCAATATCTTCTCGAGCAATAATATCACGTACAAAGTGATAACGAATGTCGATATGCCTAGTTCTTTTATGGAACATTTGATCCTTAGTCAGAAAAATTGCACTCAGACTATCACAAAATACTGTAGACATCTTCAAATTACTAAGCTCAGAAAACAACCCTTTTAACCATATAGCCTCTTGAATCGCCTCTGCAATAGCCATGTATTCTGCTTATGTAGTGGATAGAGCAAGAGTAGATTGTAAGGTGGCTTTCCAACTAATCGCACAGCCACCAAGAGAGAAAACATACCCTGTGATAGATCTTCTTTTATCCAAGTCCCCGGCAAAATCAAAATCAACAAATCCGACGACCCCATCTCTAGTTTTCCCGAAATATAAACATACATTAGTAGTTCCTCTTAAGTATCTGAAGATCCATTGGACTGCTTTCCAGTGTTCCTTGCCAGGATTCGCCATATACCTGTTGACAACACTAACGGCATATGCCAAATCTAGACGCGTGCAAATCATTGCATACATAAGAAACCCTACTGCACTAGAGTAAGAGACCATTGACATATAGTTAATTTCATCTTCTGATTTAGGAGACTGATCAGACGACAGTTTGAAATGACCTGCTAAAGGGGTTACTAATAGGTTTAGCACTCTTCTTATTGAACTTGGAGAGTATCTTCTCAATATACCCTTTCTGACTCAGGTATAATACACTTGATATTCTGTCTCTTGGAATTTCCATACCAAGAATCTTCTTGGCTATCTCAAATTCCTTGTTTAATTGTGCTTTGACCCTGTCAATCTCTCCTCTATTCTTGGCTGCTATCAACATATCATCCATATATAAAAGTAGATACAAAACGATCTATCTTCACAGCGCTTGAAATATACACAGCTGTCATAATTACTTCTCCTGAAATCATGAGAAGTCATAAAAGAATCAAATCTTTTATACCACTGTCGTGGTGATTGCTTCAACCCATATAGGGATTTCTTTAATCTGCACACATGGTCTTCTTTCCCTAAGACCCCAAAACCTTCCGGTTGGTGCATGTAAATGTCTTCTTCAAGTTCTCCATGCAAAAACACAGTCTTCACATCAAGCTGCTCTAACTCAAGATCCTCCATAGCCACAATACCAAGCAGTGCTCGAATCGAGCTGTGTTTCACAACAGGAGAAAACACGTCAGTAAAATCAATACCTGGTATTTGACTGTATCCTTTCGCTACAAGCCTTGCTTTGTATCTGGGTTCTTCACAACTTGAGTCTCCTTCCTTTTTCTTATAAACCCACTTGCAGCGAACGACTTTCTTACCCTTGGAAGTTTCACTAACTCCCATGTTCAATTCTTCTGGAGGGATTCCATTTCTTCTTGCATGGCTATCATCTACTTACCAGAATCATCACAACTAATCGCTTCTGTGTAAGTAGATGGTTCCAAACTTGAATCAACATCATCAGCCATATTCAACGCATATGCAACTAGATCCGCTTCCCCATATCTCTGTGGAGGCCTTATCTCTCTCTGGGTCTGTCCTTGGCAATTGAATATTGTGGTGCTGAGATATAGAAGTCGATTGAGAGATAGGCTTTGTTGAATCTGTATTGATATCAAACTCCACCTGCACACTTGGTTTCTACTGGGTTTCATCAGAAGTAACAGCAGAACGTAAATCAATCAACATAGCAGATTCATCAAATCCGACATCCTACTAATAACAACTTTCTTCAATTCGGAATACCACAATTTATATCCTTTAACCCCAGTTTTGAAACCAAGAAAAACACACTTTAGGGATCTAAGCTCAAGTTTGCCATTGTTTACATGAGCATATGCAGGACATCAAAATATTTTCAAATTAGAATAAACTGCAGGGGATCCAGACCATATCTCATGTGGAGTCTTCTTCTTAATGGAAGTTGACGGAGATCTATTGATCAGCAAACAAGCTGTGGAGGCAACTTTTGCCCAAAAATATTTTGGCAACTTTGAATTGGAGAGCACACATCTCACCTTCTCCATAATGGTCCTATTTATATGTTCTGCAACCCCATTTTGTTGGGGTGTACTAAGAACCGTAAGATGTCTAACAATCCCTTCAGACTTGCACAAGTCATTGAATTCGCTGGAGCAGAATTCCAAGCCATTATTAGTGCGTAGACACTTTACCTCAGTTTCTCAATCATCGTCTCCCACACTTTGAACGTAGATAAGGAATCACTTTTCTATTTTAAGAAATATGCCCAAACCTTTATGGAGTAATAATCTATAATGGTCATCATATAGCTGGCACCCACTGGAGGGTACTCTAGCAGGACCCCAAAGGTCAGAATGAATATAGTCCAGAGTGCCTTTAGTATTATGGGCACCTGTGGTGAACCTGACCCGTTTCTACTTCCCAAATATGCAGTGTTCGCAAAACTTCAATTTGCTGATGCCTTGCCTATCCAAAAGTCCTTGCTTACTTAATTCTGCCATACCAGCTTCACTCATATGCCCCAGACGCATATGCCATAGCCTAGTAGCATCTTCATCCGATAGGGAGGAACCAACGGCTGCATCACCTGTCACAACAGAACCTTGTAATGAATAAAGATTAGCAGTCTTTTTATGGCCTTTCATCACCACCAGTAAACCCTTACTGATCTTCAGGAGTCCACCTTCACCTATATATCGATACCCTTTCAGATCAAGGGTACTAAGAGAAATCAAATTTCTCTTCAAATCAGGAACGTGTCTCACATCACCAAGCGTTCTAACCACGCCATCAAACATCTTGATCTTAATCGTTCCATACTCAACTTTACAAGAAGTGTTATTTCCCATCAAAACAACACCTTGGAAACCGTTTCATATGTTGAAAACCAGTCGATTGGGACACATATGAAAGGTACATCCAGAGTCCAAAATCCACTCTTTACTGGCCTGTGAATCACTATCAGAAGCAACAAGAAGATCACCATCAGTATGATCTTCAACAACATCGGCCTCAGCTTTTATCAATTGATTTTGCTTTTGATTCTCACTAGTCTTCTTATTTTTATTCTGCAGTTGCTTGCAATAGTTATAAGTTTTAAATCTATTTGAAGATTTAGATTTGCCTCTAGAATTCCCACTAGACTTACGGTCTTGACTCCTACCACATGCTACCAAACTTTCAGAAGTAGACTCAGTTTTAATTACAATATGTTTCATCTTTTCAAAAGAGCTTAAACCAGCATAAACTTCATCAATCAACAAAGTATTATGACTATACAGAAGGGTATCTCTAAAGGTCGCATATGATGGAGGCAAAGAACATAATAGGATTAAACCTAAATCCTTTTCATCACACTTAACTTCCAACGTTTCTAAATCAGAAACAATTTCTTTAAAGGTTGTTAAGCGATCATCAAGAGACGCACCTTCTTCCAAACGATGAGAATATAATCTTTGTTTCAAATGCAACTTACTGGTTAAGCTTTTCGTCATGCATAGTTGTTCCAGTTTCAACCATAATGTGGCTACGGTCTTCTCCTTAAGCACATCCTAAAGAATTTGATTCGATAGATAGAGATGGATTTGTGAAAGGGCTTTTCGGTCTTTTTGCTGCTTTTCATCCGGTGACCAGATGTAGGCATCTTGTCAAACCCTAGAAGTGCATCATCAAGATCCATTTGTGCTAGAAACCCTTGCATCTTCACCTGCCACAACGAGAATCTGGTGTTGCAATCCAAAAGAGGAATATCGTATTTCATGGTTGCCATTATCAAAACCTACGCTCTGATACCAATTTGTTATATACAAATCGTGCAATCGAAAACGATAATAGCAAGCAGAAAGTAATGAACACACATATTTTATGTGGAAACCCTTTCGAGAAAAACCATGGGTAGATGTGAGAGAGGAATCACACTATAAGTACAAAGGTTTGAGAGAATTACAACTCTAAACTTTTAGATCTCTCAATGAAATTTTGTGTATGTGATGTGTTGTTATATAACCCTAGAAACAACACATATATATGTGTATTAAAGGATAACCGACATAATGGCCTAATTATGACATTTAAATATGTAATTAATAAGTAATAAAGGCCTGAACTATGACCGTTAAATGTATAATGAATGAATAATAAATGTATAGTCAAATATTCATTCATTAACATTTAACTATGAGAGTCGGTTACAGAAAACGGGTCACAAACTCTAACAGTTTTGCTGATAAGAGAAGATAGCATTTAGAATTTTTAGTATGCAATCACGTTTTCTTAAAAATCAAAACCATAAAAAGTACAATGTGGTTTGGAATTAAAGGAAAGTTAAGTCCAAGATATATTGGACCATTCAGGATACTGGAAAGGATAAATCAACAACCTAGCTACCTTTGAGTTCGGCAAGATTACACAATGCTTCCATATGTCCTTGTGAAAAATATAAACAAGACCTAAACAAGATAATAGTGTGAGAATAGCTAAATATTTGAATAAATTTAACTATATCAAATATCTTGTATACCTAGTGGATAAAAAAGAACAAACCATACTTAGTGCTTTTAAGGGAGGCTACTTTTCACTTATAATAAGAGATGATGAATAAAATCCCAAACTATTCCAAACAATGGGTAAATTCAAATATGAAATACTTTTAAAGGAGGAGAGTGAAAAATGTATAAATATGTAAAAAAAGGGGCAGAAGGATAATGTCACATCCTAAGCACACCATACGTGCCAATTTAGCCACATATATTATTTAAGCAATATATATAAGGTATGAATAAACTAGGTGGTTTCTATTCAAATTTTAGTTAAGAGAATTTTCATTAATTTTTAAAAATTGCATAATGCCATCTATTTTTCAATATTTTGGATGATTCCATAAATCTATAAAAGACTTGTTCTGAAGATAATTTATGGAAACATTTATACATAAACAAAGCCTACTATGAGTTTTCCATGTGACAATGATCCACTCTAGAATACATTAGATCTAAGGTCCACCTAAAAGAAAGGTATGTAAAGTTTAAGTTAATTATAGTGATTCAGTTGTAGAAGAAAAGTTTAGCAATTTTCAATGAAAGCTTAAAAGAAAAGTTTCTAGGCTCCATGATATTGGTCATGCTATCCACAATCTCAGTCATAATCCTTTATCTCCAAATCCCATGGAATGAAAATACAAATCTATGTATGAATCATCAATAGTATCGAAAATAATTAAATCGTGAGTGGCAAAACTTAGTAAATAGTAAATGAACACATTTATGCATGTCATACGCTTTTATTCTGATTTAGAAACCAAAGTGTAATATATTTAAATAAAAACTAGACAACCAAATATTTTTAGTGTCTTAAAAACACCAAAGAAGCACAATATTACTCATGACCCTAGCGAAACAAATAAAAAAACCTTACTTTTGTCTTGTTATGAATCTATCCATAAAAAGTTATTGAGAGATTATTATGATTAAGAAATTAGAGTTACATGAGATCGAATTTTATTATAAAAAGGTCTAAATGTAATGAAATTTAGATTTAAGAGTTGGATCTAAGCATGTTGATTAATGAAAACCAATAATAATTAGAGAAGTAAAACGAAAAGTATTAGGAAGAGGATCATAATGAAAATGTTGGGGCATAAAGGTGCCAATGTCTCTTTCCTTTCTTTGGTCCTGTAATGGATGTTTCCCATATTCTAGTTTGGAATAGGCATTTCATGTGTTCTAAGGTGAAGTATGGGTTCACATTTTTGAAAATGTTGAGTTGAATGAGTACACTACGGGTTTATGTTTTTAAGATTATGTTAAAGTCTGTTCTAATTTATTTATGTTTCATGAAGGCTAATTAAGTATACTTAATCAAATTGTGTTGTGATGATTGATTGACTGTTACTATAATGCATCATGTTCGTAGTCCCATGTGAATTTTGGGAAATAATTTGTATTATAATGTTAAGGTGGTAAATACCATGTTTACACTAGTTGAGAAATTCTTGGTCAAGTGATTGAAAATGACTCACTAGTGTATGTTGACTTAGCTATAAACTACTTTTGGTTTAGGGCATTACAGATGGTATTAGAGTCGATCCCCATCCACTAGGTGCATGATTCATGGATGATCCAAGGCAGAAGCTGATAGACCTATTTTGACTTGTTTTAGAGTTGTCCCTCATAGGTTTTAGTAGTGAATTTGCATTGGTTTATGACGTCAACGTAGTGATGGCATGTCAACATTAGTAGAATATTTAGGGTTGGTAATAAAAGGCCAATTAGTATATGTTGACTTGGTTATTAACTGTTTTTGGTTTAGGGTGTCACGACTGCACTAATTGGATAGATTTGATGTGATTTAATTTGTCGTCCAATGTGCTTGTATGCAGTATTTTGCGTTGGGAATTTTTGCTCGTCTCTTACTTCTTAAATGTTGATGATGCTATAATCAAGGAACTATGATTGGGGGTGATGGTTAGTATTATTAAAAGACAACAGAGTTGTCGAAAATTGAACTTAAATTTGACGTCAATTTTAGTGTTACATATGTTGGAGATTATGTATATTAATGGATACATCAATAAAAATATTGAAAGATTTATATGTTATGTTTTATTTGTGGATTTTATTAGTAGTTCTAAGTGCTGTATACTTCTATTTTGGTAGAAGCATGTAGAAGGGTTATTGTGCCTTGATCTTGGGGCATGATAGGGGCACTATGGCTAGTTTAATCAGTTGAGTAAGAAGGAAGATATAATAATGCTAACCCGAAGGAATGGGACACCAATTAGAGCGATAAAGATTGAATGTGCTTCTGATCTTGATCTACGTGGTGGACTTTTGCTCATGTGCAATTGTAGCATATATGTTATGTGTACGTATGCAGTGTTTGTATACTAAATTTCAGTTCACTTTTTTTTTAGAGTTTATTTATTCTTTTTATTTTTTTCGAGTGCATATGTCTTTTCTAGCATATGTCTTTTCTGAATCCTACATTAATGGTCCATTTACTTCGCCGAGTAGAAGAAAGAGGGAATTGAATTCCAATTTAAAGGGAATATAATAGAGTTGCAATAACTATTATTGTAAAAAGTAAAACAAATAATTATTAGAGTAAAAGATAAAATATCTATAATGTCCCGATATTTATTACAGAGAGATGATAATTGTATAGATATTATTTTCAAGATAAGGGTACTTATGATAAAATTGAAAAATAGACTAATGAATGACAATTTATGGGTTGAAGACATGAATCATTTTACCTAATAGTAATTTATTATGGATTGACATTTCTTTCAAAAGAAAGAATGAATAGTTATTCATGTTAAGTGAGTGGTTTCATTATTAAATGGGAGTGGTCTCTTAGTGGGTATGAATATAAAAATGAACACTAGTGGTTGAATTATTGATACTTTATCTAAAATTTCCTTTCATGTTCCAAGTTAAATTTGTTTTAATAATTAATAGACAAGTTGAAATTAATTTGATTTTGCATGGTAATATTTAATTGATGATGATAGCATCCATAAGAATTTGTTTTGAAGCTTATATAAATATCATGGATTTTAGTCGGTATCGAAGTTTTGACATTTTCTACCTATGACAAAAATATGCCAACTCTTTGCTGGAAACAAAACATAAAAAATATAAACAAATTGGATAATTTCAAGTCCCTTAAATCCATTTTAGAATATGTATAATCTATTATTATTAAGTAAATTTTTTTATTGATTTCAAAAAGTCATAATAATTAGTGTATAATAGTTGCCTTATTTATCTTATCTCTCTTTTTTTTTTCTTTACTCTCTCTTTCTTCACTCTTTACTTTATGTAACAATTTATTATTAAGTGAATCTTTTTTATTAGTGTAAAAAAGTCATAATAATTAAAGTATGGTAGTTGACTTATTTATCTTATCTCTTTTTTTATTATTTTACTCTCTCTTTCTTCGCTCTTTAATTTCTGTAATAATTTATTATTAAATGAATCTTCTATTGTTATTAAGTGAATATTTTTTATTGGTGTCAAAAATTGTAATAATATAAAGTATGGTAGTTGCCTTATTTATCTTATCTCTTTTTTATTTAACTCTCTCTTTCTTCACTCCTTACTTTGTGTTACAATTTATTATTAAATGAATCTTTTTTATTGGTGTCAAAAAATTAATGCCCATAATTTTTTTTAAACTATCCATACTTGATTCCTATTTTTTGACACGAATAATTTAGATTGGCTTAACCAAGATGGATAGATAAAGTATGGTAGTTGCCTTATTTGTCTTATCTCTTTTTTTATTTTACTCTCTCTTTCTTCACTCTTTACCTGTAATGATTTATTATCAAGTGAATATTTTTTATTGGTGTCAAAAAATAACTACCCATACTTTTTTTTTTTAAACTAACTTTGTTCCTATTTTTTTTATATGAATAACTTAGATTGACTTAATTAAGATAGATAGATAAAGTATTGTAGTTGCCTTATTTATCTTATTTCTTTTTTATTTTACTCTGTAGTGACCTAAAGGAGGCCTAGTAGGATTGCTCTAAATCTTCACATCACGTGTGCACCTGTAATATGAAGATTACCTTACAAGCTAGAGTTTGGAAGACTCTAATTAGTTATCCTCTCATTATATTATACATATATATAGTTATTATGAAAATAATTTATTAGATATCAAAATTTCCACAGATCACAAAGACTGCAGAGAATCAGATGGCCTACCAAGTATAAGATAAAGTAAACCAAGGTTTGAAAATATCAACTAGGTGTACTTAAGAAAGAAAACTCCATTTTCAAATTTTAGCTCTCAACTAGGTTTACTCTTTCAAATCTCCGATCATCTACCTGTCTTGTGAAACTTGATCCTTGATACGCTCTTGCGCTCAGATCATATCCCATTTCTGTGTTCAACTTACTTCTAAAACCAAACTGTTGGAGAGTTAGCTACAACTAGCTGAGTGAAGTATACCCCCACTCAATACCGTTCAAGCAAATACAAACAAATTATTAAACAAGTATATGCAATGCAACAAGCAAATAAATATATATATATAATAGTCAACTGGTAGCTATATATATATTATATCTTCGGATTTACGCTTTCAGAATAAAGGGTTGGGGTTCATCACACATTAGCATCCGAATCACTACTACTTCGGGAATCAAATTTATTCAACAAGTTTTTCTTTTCATATATAGAAAAATATATATAGCAACATCCTTGAAGTAAGATATCTATAACAATGAACCCGGCATGATCATAGGAGATGGGTCATCTCTCCAGGATGACTTAATTCCTATTCCTTTAGAACAAGGCCTATGGTACATACTAGGCATATACTATTTCGATCATCCATGTTCACCATCCTCATGAGACAATATGGCTCATCTGTATCAAAGTGTAATGGTGATGACCTTCTACAATGCAATCATGCGACGCATGCTAAATTTTTAATTGTCAAGCTAAGAGTTATTAAGTCTGTTTATTTAGCGATCAGACAAATATTAGACACTCGCAAAGATCAAATAATTAAGCAATACTCAATACTTAATGTTCCTTATAATTATAGTATTTTCAATACAGATAACAAACACAAGCATAAACTTCCCAACCCCATACATGGATCATTTAATATATATTAACAAAATATCATACTCTAAACCTACAAGCACAAGTAGATATGAAGGTCATTGAAATATCCTCACAAGTCTATCCTTACTTAATTGTCATAGAAATCTACAAGAAAATCCCGAAGACTGATTTGTAGCCTTGAGAATTTAGATAACAGATACTTATTACAATACTATTATTCATAGAATAAAATCCATTTTGTTTTTGTATCTTAACTTCGAGTTTTAGCATTCTTAATCCAACTTTAACATATAATTAGTCATTTTGAAGCTTGTAAAGGTTACGTTTCCTAAGTTAAACTATAAAGTTCGTATAAACTTGTTTTCTTAAGAAATATATTTTAAATGTTTTCAAATATTGATTTTTATCACGTAATTTTAAATTAAGCATATTGTACTCATTTTAACTTAGATTTTAGCTTATGAATAGTCATTGGAAAGCTTATCAAACATAGTTTTTAATTATCAAGTTAAACTAGTCATTTTATATATTTTTCCCTCTATTACTTCAAGGGTTCGAAAGGTATCACATTGATATCTATTTTTCTTATTTTGTATTCTTAATTCTTATTTCAAGTTCAATTCCTTGTTTTATGTTTTTTTTCATCAAGTGTTAGTAATTAAACTTAATTTAAGTCTATTACTCAACTTTTTAGTTAAAACATATATATTTATATTTATTTTCATTGTGTTTCTCTTGATCTTATTTTAAGTATGTAACTTTAATTAATTTGATCATATCAACTTATATTTTTATTATTTCCCATCATCTATACTTTATATCATTATATTCCTATAAGTGCTGAATTTCATACTCAGGGTTTCAAGATTATTTCTTAAGTTTAATTTCTTTAATTACAATCTTTATCATCTTGATTTGCTAATTTATACTTGAATACTTCAGTTTTGTATTAGGAATCTTATTTTTTTAATATGTGCCAAAATCTTCATATGTTTATATAGGCTGGTTACTGAGTTCATCTACTAGATCCAAGCTAAATTATCTTTATTTTTTTTATCTATATAATCATATCAAGTTTATGTATCAAATCTTATTTCTACATATGATCTGAAACTCATATTTGTATATAGGTAACATAACAAAGTTTAATTACGTATATAATCTTCCTATTGATCTAATGATCAAATAACTTTCATTTGTCAAATTCAAGTAAAGTTTTCGTAAATTTTCTTATAGGATGAAACTTTTATTATAGGATCACAGGTTTTCTAAGCTTTTATTTCCCCTCTTGATTCCATTTCTACTTATGAATATATGTTGTGTGTGATTTAAATTATTTAAACTTGCCATAGAGTATCTCTAGTCTTTTTAATGACTAGAACTATATTATAGGTTTACTTTACTTAATTTTAATTGTTTCTTTAGTTAAGTTTTACTTTATAAAACATAATGAGCTTTTATTTAATGACATTTAACCTAGGATTTAATTTGAACTAACATGATCTTTTATGTTTCTTCTATTAAACATAACTAATTATCTAAGTATTGTTAAAGAACATAAGTCATTATGATTTCTTCTTTTTTTCCTAAGCTTTTGTATATAGGAAATGAAGTTATTTTCCTAAGAAATTTAGAGTAAGTGAGGTGAAATGTTTTTGGAAATGTTATACGTTGTTATTTTAAGGTGAAGAGGAAAAGTAAAATGATTGGTTTCGTGTTTTAGGGAGTTTATAATATATACAATATGAATAATTTATTATATCATATAGATATTGATGAGTACAAAACTAAATTACTAACTAATATCAAACGAAATATTCAAATCATGTTTTAAGTCCTAGATTTTATAAGAGATAGTTTTAACTTGATTTCTAGTGTTTTATGTTTACGCAATTGAGTGACATTATGGTTTTCGTCTACTTAATTAGGGTTTAAGACTTTAAAAACTAAAGTAGGGTTGGTGTTATTCAAGTTAAGTGTATTTTTGTTTTAGTGTTTTCGATATTCAATCGTAGTTTAAGTCTTATTTATGTAAATTAAACCTAATATCTAGTTTTAGTGGGTATATCCCAACCCTGGCAATTTATCTTTAAACCATCGTTTGCTAACTAATATACTTTAAAGATATATAAATTCAATTCTAAACTAGCACTTATTGTTTTGGAACTATACTTATCGAGATATCACTCGTTTTGGTGAATTACCACTCATTTCCTAGGAGGTCACCCATCCTAGGTCGTGAGCATGCTTAACTTTTAGTGTTTTGAGAAGTTTTGAGTATTATACCAAAGATATTTCAATGGTTAGGGTTCTGTATTTTTCTTAGATTTTTTTTGAGTTGGAAAGTAAAATTTAAAATTTATGGGATTAGATAAATTTAGGTTTTTCACCTACACGATTAGAATTTTTGGACCCAATAGGCTAAATTAGTGTTTTAGACTATATAGGATTAGCATATTCTAGTTTTCATGTTTGTGAAATTTAAATTTTCATTTAAGCTTTAGATTGGTAGATTTGATCAGTTATTGATTATATCGGATATAATTCAACTCCAGCGATTTGCCTCTAAATTTCTATTTCCTATTAAATAAATTCTAGAAATTAATCATCTAATATTATGCTCAATTTTCTACTATTTAGGCATTGTTATTTATCTGTTTACTATCCCTTTGATAAGAAAAATATTTTCAGCTAGCTAGTCTAAATATACACACCATCATAACATAATTTGATATTATTATAAGTACATACACATGGTAATATATATATTTATGATAAAAATTAATGTAAGAACTCTTAATCTTATAAAAATTTCTATGTTTAACATCATATTTGCAAAATTTTTAGAGTGGTCGGAACCTTATCTTGTGTGATCTTAAATTGAAGAGCGTATATCACCACAATCACACACCACTTCTGGAATTAAAATAGGTTGTGGTATGTGAAAGATATAGGCTTTTGAAGTTTGGAAGAGCTTTTGGTTTTCTTTTCCATTTTTTATTTTGTTTTTTTTCTTTTCTTTTTTTTCCCTTTTCTCCCATTAGAGAAAAACTTCCTATTTTTTTCCTATTTTTTTTCCATTTTGACTCCTGAGGAAGAAGTCTTCTTCCTCTTCTTTTGGTTTTTTTTTTTTTTTTTTTTTTTTTTGCAAAGAAATTTAGAGGAGAGAGTGGAGTGAAAAGAAGAGAGAGGAAGAGAAAGAAAGATGTAGAGAACAGAGAGAGATAGAGAAATTTATAAGATTTTGAACTTGGATAACAAGTTAGCAAACTTATCGAGAAAGTTTATATTTTTTAAGTCCAATTAACACGTACTGTAAGGACCCAAATTCACTTCATATTTGAAACATGCAAATCTAGTCCTCAACCATATGTAACCTATAGTATTACATGTAAACCTATCTATAAAAAAGAGTTTGTATCAATTGTTTGTCCAAACTTGTTATTATAGCCATTTCAAATGTATCCCATTAAGAGAACATAATTACATATTATTACAAAACTTCATTGTTCTTTCAACATTAAGATAAAGGACTTAAGACATACATATGTATATACACACCTTAAGATTACAAAACATAGGCTTAAGATCAAACCTATATCAAAATATTTAACAACTATTACATTATTTCAAAGACATTTCTTCCATTCTATTACAAAGGCTTTCCATCATCAAGGTTAGGTTCCTAATCATCCCATTCATCCAAAAGGTCCTTAAAATCGATTCCATATTCCAACTTAGTATAAAACTCATCCTCATCAAACACCTCAAATATAGATCATGAGCTAAAGGCCCAGTAAACAAATAACACAAACAAATATGAAGTGAAAGCATACTTAAACTATATGTGATGCATCAACCATCAATTTATTATCTAATAATTAAGTTTGTTCAGCAACAAAGGAGTATTTAAATTCCGGAGCATGCCACTGGGAAGCTGGGGGTCCTGAGTAATGATGCGACACTTAGGGGGTTGATATAGGTAGCCAAATACCTATATCTCCTTGATGATATAATCGAAAAAGAAAATTAATTACATCTAGGATTAATAGTGTACTCAACTTTACTTAACTTAATCCATAATATTACTTTGTTCAATCGGTCTCATAAATGTGAACTAAATCATATTATGTTTTTCTTAAGAATAAGCAAATGTTACATCGATACTATTCTCCCTATCAATTACCTACTGACCACTCATAAATTATCAAATTACAATATGGGGGTAGCCTAGGCATTTAAACTACCATGTTAACCTCGTTAATAGGGTTGCCACTCTCCAGACCAAATTCAACGGCATAAAGCACAACCAATACAAAAACTCTTTAATCCACTTCAATTAGGATTAATTTAAAATATGCCTAACCTAGGCAAACAACAACCAAGTTACTGTGTACCTAAAGTATCTCTCAAAGGATTAGTAGATGCATTAAACAAATGATGTGAATCTATTGCAAGAAATTCATTCCATATCAAACATCACTTACTCTAATTGAATATTAATCACAATTAGTTGATAAGTAATTAACATTCATCAAATTCAAATAAAACTCATATAAAAACATAACTTAGTATTCATACGTACAATAGAGCCATATGAGTTTTCTACTTAATCACAAAACTAAGTAACAAATAAAGAAACACATATAAAGTAATCAAATTATAACAAAAAAATTTATTTTATTTTTTTTATAGGGTACCTTGGCTCAAGGCTGGTGATGTAGATAGGCAATGTCAGTGGCATAGGAAGGAAAGGCCAGCGATGTACAAGTTTAGATAGTTTTGCATGAAAGTTATAAAGTGTAATGCTCTTGCATACGGGCCGTTTCGGAGGCCGTTTGAACCATAGAGAAATGTGCAAAAAGCTCTAGAAGATGCAACACCATTGCATACAGGCCATTTGAAGGGGTGTAGAGCCCAAATATCCTTCAAAACAGGACATTTGATAGGATATTTGAAATTTTTTCGAACTTCCCTTGTTCATTGTTCAAATACTCTAGATACTTTTGTCTTATGGCACTTTCAACTTCTTAGATAGCTTCCCGTTCACTCTAGCCACTCCATTATACTTTAACCATGGGAATTGTTTTATTCCTTAAAGTTTTATCCATTCTACCTTAATTTTGATAAGCTTTTCAATGTAGTCAGCTCTGATCGAATTTTAAGTTGATTTGTGTCGATGATAGCACTGGGATATGATACACATTTTCGTAACTAAGATACATGAAAAATGTTGTGTACATCGGAGAAATTCGAGGGCAAAGCCAATCTGTAAGTCAATGGTTTAATTCTTTCTAATATCTCAAACGAACTAATATATCTCGAGTTCAACTTTCCTTAAAGCCAAAATCTAAACACTCCTTTTGTTGATGATACATGGAGGCATACATGATCACCTACTTCAAACTCGAGAGGTTTCTGCCTTGTATCCGCGTAGCTTTTGTACCTATCTTGAGCCACTTTCATTCTCTGTTTGATAACTTGGATCTTGTCAACAGCCTATTGTACTAAATTTGGGCTAATCAAAGCTCTTTCTCCCACTTCATCCCAGTGTAGAGGAGATCTACATTTCCTTCCATTCAAAGCTTCATAAGGAGCCTTTTGGATGGTTGATTGATAAACTATTATTGTATGCAAATTCAACCAAAGGAAAATGGTCATCCATTGCCCTCCAAAGTCTTAATGCACAGAATCTCAACATATCTTCTAAAATTTGAATGGTTCTCTTTGATTGCCTGTCTGTTTGTGGATGAAAAGCATACTAAACTGAAGATGAGTGCCCAAGGTTTCATGCAAACTTGTCCAAAATCGACTGAAAAATCTTGGGTCTCTATCTGACACAATCAATATTGGTATTCTGCATAATCTCACTATTTCCTTTATATAGATTTGGGCCATCTTCTCCATCGAACATCCGACTCTCAACGGAATGAAATGTGCAGATTTTGTCAATCTATCCACGATTACTCATACTACTTCATGCTTACCCAATGTTCTTGGTAGGGTAGACACAAATCCATTGTTATGTTTTCCACTTCCATTCAGGTATTTCAAGGGTTGAAGTTCCTCCATGTCTCTGCTGTTCAATTCTAATTTGTTGACATGTTAAGCACTTTGACCCATGATCAACTAATCCCGTTTCATATTATCTTGCCAAAAGATTTTCTTCAAGTCTCTGTAACATCTTTGTGCTTCTTGGATGATTGGAGTAGGCCGAAGCATGAGCTTCCTTCATAACTTCTTTTCTCATGCTATAACTTTTTGGCACACAAATTCTATTCCCATATCTTAAACACCTTCATCATAAAACCTCAACCATTTTCTCTTCCCATTCCTCATGGTAGTCATCAACTTTTCACCTTCAAGATCTTTTTTATGACTTTGTTTAATTTGATCTAGAATCGTAAGTTGCAAAATCAAGCTAACAAGCATAATGTAACCCCTAAAAATTTAATTAAGACATTACCACCAAGTATAATACTTTATGTATTACATGCTCAGGCTTCTTAGAATGATGTGTTTATTGTAAACATTTGCTACTCACTTTTTAAATTATGAAATCATTAAATTAAATTCTAGAAACTAATGGATTTATAATTCACAAAATAAACTTTACATAAACATTTTATTTTCTACTCTCATGAGTAAACTAACATCCATGAAATAAAATATACTATTAGGTATCTCATATACCTTTCATGATGATAAACGGAGCTTTAAAAACTTATAAATTACGAAACTCAGGCTCCAACAAGCCCCTTAAAAGAATATTACAATTCAAAATATAAATCTAGTTCTTTAATAAACAATTAAAAACAACTATCTACATTCTTCGATCCTAACTCACATTCCTCATCATCATCATCACCATCAATCATCATCAACAACAACAATATCATCATCATCAATACTTGGAAAAAGAACAACAACAACAATAATGAGCCGAAACTCAGTACACAGTAACACCGACACACACAGAATGACAGACAAACCCAACTAAATACAATGTAACAAATAACAATTTATTATCTTTTATCTTAATAAAAAAAGCAACATGAAAGTACTCACACTCCGAAACAAGCCACTGGGAATGTAGAGGTCTTGAGTAACCACACAACACTCAAAGGGTTGATAAAGGCAACCCGAATACCTATATTTGCTAAATGATATAATTGATAAAGAAAAATAGCATTCTTTAGGGCTCACAATCATTATACACACTCTTTACTTAGTCTTAGTCAATAACATCATCTAGTTTAACTAGTCCCATAAACGTGGATTAAACCATGTTATATCACCCTTAGTTTAAGTAAATGTTACGGCGATACCGTATACCCCATCGGCTATCCTCCGAGCCACCTACAAATGTCATTGCATCATGATGGGGGTGGCCTAAGTGCCTAAACTACCGTGCCCCGCTCGGGATAAGGTTGTTGTTCTCTGGATCGGATTCAACGGCACAAACACAAGCATCACTCAATTATTAAAGTCATCGTCAAGTTTTAATTCATGTTAGTTAGCTTACCCTAGCATTGAACACATAAGTTACCATATGCCTTATTTAAACAAGACGGAGATTAGATGACAATCCAAGAAACAGGAACCATATCTAAACATTTTTTTAAAAGATTAAATTCTATAAGCAATTCTGTAAACCCCGGTATTCTTAGTAGTTAAGAAATCCCGGGAATTGGAAGCGAAACCCTAATTCGGTCCAGTTTGAGTCCAGTGGAGGAGCTTAGGAACCCTAAATCCGGCTTTCCTTTGGTTTCATAATAAAAGAAATTTTATAAAGTAAATGAAGTTGAATTATTGTTCTAAAGTATATTTTAGACCTTTGAAAGTTTTAAATTCGGGAATTTTTCACTTCCGGGCCTTCCCGAGCTCAATTACGGAAAAGCGTGCCCCGGACCACGGATTCAGAAAAATGTTCCGGAATATTCATTAGAACCGTAATTTTATAAGGATTCCAAAAATATCAATTTTATAATTTTCCGAGCTATAAAAATTACAGTTATAGCTTTTCCCGTGTTTTCGTTACAACCGGTAAAGTAGATGTCTTGTCAACTATTCACAAGTACAACCTACACTACACACTACCCATACCCTATTCTTACATCCTTACAACTACTCATCTCAATTTTCTTTTCCAATGAATTTTGTCTCTTAATTAATTATTACATTTTAATTTACTAAATTACAAAATCTCAAATTTTCAAAACACACACACACACACACGGGATGTGGCCGGCGCACCCCCCCCCCCTTTGTTTTTTCCCCCATTTGATTTATTTTTACTTAATTTATTCAACTAAAACCTAATTCACTTAAATATATACTAAATATTCATTCTCTCTCTTCATTTTCACTTGTTCAAAATTTCTTCAAGAGCAAATACCCTCTCTTTTCCCTCTAGTGTGCCGTGAGCTTTGCCCCCTCTCCCTCTCACAAGTTCAACTCATTTTCTTCTCTTTTTTACTCCAAAACTCCTTTGGTATGTTGATTTTAGACCTTGTTCTTCCTAGATCTTGTAATGGCAAGGCTATATCTTGTGTGTTTTCTCATTTAATCCCAATGAGCTCATGCTAGGGACATGAAAACACATGAACAAGAATAACAAGCCATCACAAGACATGGATCTAGTGTTTAGATGAGTTTATGTTGAGTTATCATCTTGTTCATGCATATAAAGTAGAGATCTTGTATATATATTGATGTTCATGCCATGAGATATATGATTCATGCACTATATTGAGTAGTTCTAAAGTTTAGACATCCACATCTTCATGTACATGCATGATCATAGAGTTATATTGTTATCCATGCATTGATGATTATAAAAATGTAGTCTTGTTCATGTAAAGGTGTGTTAGATAGTGGATCTTCATACGTAGAAGGTAAGAACATTGAAAAAGGAAAGGTTTTGTCAAATATGAAATGTTGGAAATTCGGATGAAATTGGAACCCTACCTTAAAAACCACCAAAATCCTTTTTAAACTCATGTTTACAAGAAAAATGAAGGGTATGTGTAATAGGTATATTGAAGGAATGATTTTCATAAGCTTAGATGAGTTAGGCATGATGAAAATGTAAAAACAAGAAGTAAAGTTAGAATGAAAAATATTGGTTTATGGATGTGTAGTCAAATTCGTAATTTTGGTGATGCCCATATCACTTAGTATCTAAGCTTGGATGGCATGTTTTATGAGCTAAATGAAGTCTTGATATAATAGATATATTGGAGCTTCAAATTTTAATGTATTAACAAGATTTCCCAAAAGGAAAATGCAAGAAAATGAAATTTCAAAAATTCGGATTTTTACAAGGGGCTTGTTTAAAAACATGTTTACCAAATGAAAAATGGGAATTTTATGCATGAATGAAGGCCATGATTAATATAGACTTTAAGAACTCATTTTTATTTAGATAACAAGTGAATTTCAAGAATAAAAATCAAAGAAACCCTAAGGAATGTAAAGTTGAGAAGAATAGCTTTTTAGAGATAACCTTATGTAATTTTGTAACAATTAGGAGTTCCTAAGGGTTTATCATCAAAAATCATCATGACCATGCATATATTGAGTTCATTACATGCATTCATGTTAGTAATTCATTCCTATACCATTCATCATGAATCATCAACTAGGAACATTTCTCATCAAAAGCAAAACAAATTTTCGGAATTGAGAAAGGGCGGAACAGAACTGATCCCACTGTTCCGTGGCCTTACTACTTTCAAAACTTGAAAATAATACTAGAAATAGATAGATCTTTCGAAGTAGATAGAGATCGATATAAAATTTGCGAAATTCCGAGTTAAAATGACCAAGTTATGGCCGTTTTAAGTCGGAACTTCCGCAAATAGCGAGAATTCCGAATTCATCTAGTTTAGATGCATAGCTTGATTAGTTACATGATGAGAATCTCATTAGGATTATTCTTACTTGGTAGGTGATCCCGAGCAGGACGACACCTTACCGCCCGATTACTACTAAGAAAGACCGGCGTCCAATGGCCGAGTGAGTTTTACTTCCACTCTCAATTAATGTTGTGATTGTAATGTAGTGGCACTAGTGGTGTAGGCAAAGATAAAAATGATATGCATGATGGGGTATATGGGAATTATATGTTATATGCTGTGATGTGTGAATGGAACTTAAGAAATATCGAAACCGGTGTTAAGCTATTGACTGATTAGCTAGTTCTATATTGAATGTTGAGATACTTGTTGGTCACCTAAAAGAATTGAACTAATGTATATTCGACTTCAATTGTAATTGGATTCATTCATATCACGATGGGGATGGAGCATTCGCATTGGTTGGTTTTTCGTGATCATCATAAAACGAATTGTTGGTTAATCGTGATCCATAAAACGAAATATTGTTAGTTGACCGTGAGCTTAAACGCGTCGTACCGAGGATTCGTTAATCTGCTAACCCGGGATGGAGGGCGCAAGTCCATCCACATATGATTTCCGGTTGGTCATATGTTTGTTGAACTCATTTGTTTGATGCATACACTTGCTTGAATAATCACTTGTTTGAATGAATTGTACTTAATTGTGTTATGGAAGTTATTACTACTAAGCTAGTTAGCTTACGCCCCCATAGTTTTACTTATTGCAGCACGAGTTTATCTGGCTTAGCCGAGGCAAGCCACAGCACAGGTACCGGAGATAGGAGTTTCCCATAGAAGTTTACTTCATTCTTTTTGTATAGACTTCCGTTGGAAACTAAAGGACTCTGGATGACTGTAATGGACTTGATATTATTTTGCGGGGGAATGCCCCTTAGATTTTGTAAAGTATAATTATGCGTTTTGGTTTATTATCTATGGCTAATGAATGCCACGTTAAACTGTTTAACTCCATTTGTTGAAGTATTCTATTGTCGTAAAGGAACGCTTTACATCTTTATAAGACTCCCGAAGGGCTGGATAGGGAATTCGAGAGTCTTATTAGTATGTGGCGGGCTGTTACGTTTAGGATACCCTATGGGGCGTGACAGTTTAAGTTGGTATCAGAGCACTAGGTTATAAAACAAGACAATAGAATTAAAAGAAACCGGACTTAGAAATCTAACTAATAGGTTAAATGGAGTTAAAAGCGTTTTTTGCTAAGTCTGATTAGGATATTGTTGTTGTAGGTCTCCTTGGGTGAGACCAGGGAGCGGGCCAGGAACTTCACTAAGAGAAATGATGAGACTGGTAGAGTATAGGTTAAGGTTAAGAGAATTGTGCGAAGACTTTGCCCTAGCCAGACATCCCCGGACTATAGGGGAAATGTACAAACTGTGGAAGGATGGATTGAGATACACAAGATGGGCTGCTGTAGTTGATCGATTGAGGTATGATCCCATGGGAGGAGGAGTTGGACAAAATTGGAGACGATTTATACTTGGAGAGAATCATGGTTGAGTATGGGCGAGCCCATGACTAGGGAGGCTACATTTATTTTGAAGAATGGGGGAAACCGAACCCCTCCAGATTTTAGAGTATGGATCCCATAGGACCTTTATATGTGTATGCCCATGATAACTTGTATGATCACCATGATTGGAACATGGCAGACGCATGGAACCATATCACTTGGCATGCGGTTTACTTAGATATTCTCCCACCCGAGTGATAGCTCCACCTCCAGCTATTGATAGGCATGCAATTGAATGGGGCGCCTGTAGTTGGAGAGGATGAGAAGAAGAAGAAGAAGAGAAGAGGACCCTGAGGAGGATCCTAACTGGGAAGAAAATGTAGTTCCTAGAACCCCTACCCCACCTATCGAGCCGGAAGCTGAAGTGAATCCGGAACCCAACCCAATTGTATGGGATTTTAATCGGGAGCTGGAGATACCGGATAGTGGTAGGGTGGAACCCGAGTTTGACCCCTTGATGTGGAGAGATGTTTATGTGGAAGGAGAAAATCCCCCTGTACTTGATATAGTAGTAGCTGAACCTGTAGCCCCCGAGCCTATGGAGGTAGAAGGCATGGGTGGAGAGCCGTAAGAGAGAATGAGGTAGTAGAGACTCAGTGAGTGAGCCTGAAGTTAGAGGTGAGGAGAATGATGTGAGCCCGAGGGAAGGGCAAGGTACTGAGGAAGAGGAGGAAAGTGAAGACCAGGAACCTTAGTCCGACCTACTAGGAAGCGGAGGATGACTACGAGGGAATACCTTAGTTTGTTTATCCGACGGGACGACGGTGGTTCTTCAGCAGGAGACGACCTCCTAGCTCGACCCCGATGACTCTAGTGATGAGTAGAGACCGAGATGATAGCTAACCCATGAAGTCCAAGAGGAGTCCTGATTTTCTTATTTTGTAGTAGGCAATGCGGGATGCCAATTTGCCTTAGGATTTCAGGATAGTTAGTATTTTATTTGTTTCTTTTTCCCTGTATTTTGTCATGTTTTCGGGAATAGGGAAATTGTTTAGAATCGGAATTGGAATTAGCTAGCCAAATTTTGGGGACAAAAATCTTGATGTAATATTTGTATGGCTCGCTAAAGTAATGAAAAGATCGTGTTTATTTCAAAGGAAAGGAGTTGAGAAAAGCATGCATGCTAGTCATGAGGCATAAAGAACATTAACCGCATATAGATTGCATGAGCATTCATTCATTCACATTATTGTTATGAAATTTCAACTTGTTACTCTATGTGTGAATTCTTTATTCTCCTTATGATTATATGAATTTATGAAATTCCATTTCTTTCTAAGTTGATTTCCAAATTTTCGCAATTTTTAAACTTTGTTAACAAATCTAGTCCTTTTGAAATCTGAAACCTCCTAAGAATACTAAAAATTCATTAAATAATGTATAAACAGACGAAACCGACGAATTCGAATCGGGAACAAGGGTCTAATCCGAACGAAGCCGATCAGCCGGCTATGCCACAACCTAACCCCCAAGGAGCTGCACCCCAAAATCAACAGGGTGATGTGTTAAATGCGATTGGACAATTGGCCAATCTTCTGAACACCTTCATTCAAAATCAGAATCCGGAGAACCCACACCAGGCGAAGTGCCCGGGATTCGGCCCCACATCCCCACCCGCAGATCATCGGGAAATGACTGCAGAGGCACCGGCTCCACAAGAGGAGCATTCCTATAATGTGCCATTGCCGCCACCCCCGCCATACAGGAGACCCCACCGAAGCTCCTTACCGGACTTTATTAAGAGCAACCGGTATTTTGATGGAGCATTCGGTAAACCAGATGAAGCCGAGGACTGGTTGGCTCAAGTTGAGCGTTCTTTTGCTGCATACGAGATTCCACCTTATCTGCAGTTGGAATATGGAACATATATGCTGAGGTATAATGCCGGGTCTGGTGGGACTCCAAGAGAAGGAACTTGACTTCCCGGCCACTTGGGAAACCTTTCGCCGGGAATTTCTGAACAATTATTTTCCCTCCAGCTTGAGAGTGAAATATAGTGCTGATTTCCTCCATGTTAAGCAAAAGGGGAGGACAGTAGAACAATATGAAACCGAGTTCGTTCACTTGCTGCAGTATGCACCTGAGTCTTTCAGGGATAGTGAAGAATTGAAGAAGCAGGTATTTCTGGGAGGCTTAGATGAGGAATTGCGGATCAAGTTGGAAGAGTTTGGAGTTAGGACATATCCTGAAATGGTAGAGAAGGCCCGGGTAATTGAAGGGGCCGAAAAAGAAAGAAGTACCAAGAGCCTGAAAAGAGGGTATTTGGAAAGAGGCCATTCGACGCCTCGAGTTCAGGATTCAAAGGAAAGAGGTACAGACCGTACCAAGGATTCAAGGATGAGTCTAGTAGCAAGCCGACCCAGTTCAAGGCCAATGTCACATGTTGGAAATGTAAGGGAGCACACGCTCCTAGGCAGTGCCAGTTGTTGAAAAACAAATGCTATTTCTGTGGACGCTGGCCATATGGTTTATACGTGCCCAAAGAAGCTGGCTGTGACTTGCTTTATTTGCAAGGAGAAGGGACCTAGCCTCTGAATGTTCCCAGCGGAAAAGCGTGGCCGCTCGACCCTATGGAACTCCAAGTAATACCAACCCTATGAGGTCGGGTAACAAAAGTGGGAGCCGAGCAGCTTCAGCAATGCATGGGATGAGGTTATATAACTTCGAAGGCCAGTGGATGGTAGAGGAAGATGAGGAGGAGATGTGGAATTGGCAGCTTTGGATCAAAGCGAAGGCGCTGATAGCGGCCTGGTGACAGGTTAGTAACAGAAACCCTCCTTAGCTAAAATTTAAGTTATTAATTTAAATTGTTGCCTGAATGCAATTGAATATGTTATGGAAAGCTGGAAGTAGGAACCCTATGTAGATAGCCTTAAGAGTGTTGTAGGGTTCATATGTGATGGATATTTGTTGACCTCAGGACACATACGGGTGAATGGCGTGGAGGCTATGTTTTATTTGACACGGGAGCGACTCATTCATTCATCACCAATAGTTTGGCTAACCAACTGGGATTACCTATAGCCACAACTACGGTTAGTTTAGGATTAAGACCCCCACAGGAAGTGTTGTGTCAACCCGAGAATTTGTGAAGGATTGTCCGTTGGAAGTTCATGGACACAGCTCCAAAAGCGATTTAATAATATTGGAGATGAATAAATACGAAGTTATCCTCGGAATGAGTTGGCTAAGCAAGGTAAAAGCAATAGTGGATTGTCAAAAGAAAACAGTGAGTTTCTATGATCAAATGGGAGAAAAAGTAGAATTTGTGGGAGAAACCCTAGTTCCGAGAAGGTTTGGTGTAAACTCGTTTGAGCATGATGGAGGATGAAGAGATAATACCGATTGAAGGTGTCTTGGATGAAGAGGAAACCCGTGAGGAAAGGATATACCGGTGGTAAATGAGTATTTGGATGTGTTTCCAGAGATCTACCGGGATTACCACCAAAAAGAGAAATTGATTTTGAGATTGTTTTGGCTCCAAACACCGAACCGATATCCAAAGCACCATACCGGATGGCACCGGCTGAGTTGAAGGAGCTAAAGACACAGTTGCAAGAACTTTGGATCAAAAATTTATAAGACCGAGTGTATCGCCATGGGGCGCACCCGTTTTGTTTGTAAAGAAGAAAGATGGATCGATGAGATTGTGTATCGACTATCGTGAGTTGAATAAAGTGACTGTCAAGAATCGGTATCCCTTGCCAAGAATTGATGATTTGTTTGATCAACTGCAAGGGGCTTGTGTGTTTTCACGCATTGATTTGCGTTCGGGATATCATCAGTTGAGGATTAAGCCTGAGGATGTACCAAAGACGGCTTTTCGTACTCGTTATGGACACTACGAGTTCTGTGATGTCGTTCGGGCTGACTAATGCACCAGCTGCATTTATGGACCTTATGAATAGAGTCTATAAGCCACTTTTGGATAAGTGTGTGATAGTCTTCATAGACGACATCCTCATATATTCGAAGACCAAAGAGCAACACGAGGAACATCTTCGTTTGGCGTTGCAAACCTTACGGGATAATAAGCTGTACGCCAAGCTGTCCAAATGTGATTTTTGGTTGGACAGAATATCATTTCTTGGACATGTAGTAACCGGTGATGGGATATCAGTTGACCCCGAAAAGATCAAGGCTGTAGTGGATTGGAACCACCGCAAACGGTTACCGAAGTAAGAAGTTTCTTGGGATTAGCTGGCTACTATCGCAAGTTTGTGAAGGACTTCTCTAAGATAGCCAAGCCACTGACTCAATTGACTCAAAAGAATGAAAATTCGTTTGGACGGACAAGAGGGAACAGAGCTTTCAGGAATTAAACGACGATTGGTATCGGCACCGATTTAGTTTACCAGACCCAGAAAAGTCCTATACGGTACATAGTGACGCCTCAAGGAATGGCCTTGGATGCGTCTTGATGCAAGAGGGGAAGGTTATTGCATATGCTTCTCGGCAATTGAGACCGCATGAGCAGAACTACCCTACGCATGATTTGGAATTAGCTGCCGTTGTCTTCGCTTTGAAGCTATGGAGACATTATCTATATGGACAAAGGTGTGAGATATACACAGATCATAAAAGTCTTAAATACCTGTTCACACAGAAAGAGCTAAACATGAGACAAAGGAGTGGCTGGAATTAATAAAGATTATGATCTGGGAATAAATTACTGTCCAGGGAAAGTAATGCGGTCGCGGATGCCCTAAGTCGGAAGAATCACGGGGAAGTAGCCGCTTGATCACAAGTCAAAGAGATTTGATTAAGGAGTTTGAGAAGCTAAGGATTGAGTTCATAGACCAAAGCGCTGAGCTTGAGATATCCAACCTGGCACTGGAACCGACCCTCATAGAGAGAATCAAGAAGCCCAAAGGTATGACGAGGTGATACAAAAGATAAAAAGGGAAACCCAAGCAGGAAAGTACCTTGACTTTGCCATAGATGATGAGGACGTGATCAGAATGAAGGGAAGACTGTGCGTGCCAGAGGATGAGGAGTTGAGGAAAGAAATAATGAGTGAAGCTCATAACTCCGGATATACCATGCATCCGGGAGGCACCAAAATGTATCAAGATTTGAAAAGCCGCTATTGGTGGAATGGCATGAAGCGAGATGTGGCAGATTATGTAATGAAGTGTCCAGTATGCCAACAGGTGAAAGTAGAGCACCAGAGACCGGGTGGATTGCTAAAGCCCTTACCATTCCCGAATGGAAGTGGGATCAGATATCCATGGATTTTGTGTGTGGTTTTCCCAAGACTCCATCTGGTTGTGATGCAATATGGGTGATAGTGGATCGATTGACCAAGTCGGCGCATTTCTTACCCATAAATATGACCTACTCAATGGAAAGATTAGCCAAGATCTATATCAGAGAGATCGTAAGGTTACATGGCATACCTGCAGGGATTATTTCCGATAGAGACCCGAGATTTGTGTCCAAATTTTGGACAAGCTGCAAAAGAGGGCACTAAATTGCATTTTAGTACGGCTTATCACCCTCAGACGATGGACAGTCTGAGCGGACGATCAAACCCTAGAAGACATGCTGAGAGCGTGTGCCTTGGAATTCAAAGGGAATTGGGATAGTCATGTACACCTAATTGAGTTTGCCTACAATAACAGCTATCACTCCACCATTCAGATGCCACCATATGAAGCTTGTACGGACGGCGCTGTAGATCCCCTTTGTTTTGGGATGAAGTGGAAAAGGTAGCTATTGGGCCGGAATTGGTACAAGAAGCCACGGATAAAGTGAGGTTGATTCAGCGGAAAATGAAAGAAGCTCAGGACCGGCAAAAGAGTTGGGCAGATTTGAAAAGAAGAGAACTTGAGTTCAAGGTGGGTGATCATGTGTACCTAAAGATAAACCCGATTAAAAGTATTAAGAGGATGCGTACACAAGGGAAGTTAAGCCCGAGATACATTGGACCTTTTGAAATCTGGAAAGGGTCGGAGATCTGGCATATCGGCTAGCCCTGCCACCAAATTTGTCCGGGATCCACAATGTATTCCATGTGTCAGTATTGAGGAGGTACGTTGCCGACCCGGAAAGGATTCTGGAGTTGGAACCAATTCAGCTGAAGGAAAACCTGACATATGAGGAACACCCAGTGAAGATATTGGATAAGAAAACTCAAAGGCTACGAAACAAAGACATTCACTACGTTAAAGTGTTATGGAGGAATCATGCCTTTGAGGAAGCAACCTGGGAAGCTGAAGATGAAATCCGGAGGAAGTACCCCGAGATATTTGAAGGACAAGGTACGTCAGTTCCGTTTTGAGGACAAAACTTTATTTAAGGTGGGGAGGTTGTAAACCCCGGTATTCTCAGTAGTTAAGAAACCCGGGAATTGGAAGCGAAACCCTAATCCGGTCCAGTTTGAGTCTAGTGAGAGAGCTAGGAACCCTAAATCCGGCTTTCCTTCGGTTTCATAATAAAAGAAATTTTATAAAGTAAATGAAGTTGAATTATTGTTCTAAAGTATATTTTAGACCTTTGAAAGTTTTAAATTCGGGAATTTTTCAATTCGGGCCTTCCCGAGCTCAATTACGGAAAAGCGTGCCCCGGACCACGGATTCAGAAAAATGTTTCCGGAATATTCATTAGAACCGTAATTTTATAAGGATTCCAAAAATATCAATTTTATAATTTTCCGAGCTATAAAAATTACAGTTATAGCTTTTCCCGTGTTTTCGTTACAACCGGTAAAGTAGATGTCTTGTCTACTATTCACAAGTACAACCTACACTACACACTACCCATACCCTATTCTTACATCCTTACAACTACTCATTTCAATTTTCTTTTCCAAAAATTTTGTCTCTTAATAATTATACATTTATTACATTTTAATTTACTAAATTACAAAATATCAAATTTCAAAACACACACAAACACACAGATGTGGCCGGCGCCACCCCCCCCCCCCCCCCCCCCCCCCCCCCCCCCCTCTCCCCCCTCCCTTTGTTTTTCCCTTATTTGATTTATTTTTACTTAATTTATCAACTAAAACCCTAATTCACTTTATATGAATAGCCATAATTTTAATATATATTAAAGCATGCTAAATTGATAATTATATGTGTTATATGTGTTTGAGGATTAGTTGTTTATAATGTTGGTGGTTATAACATATTGTTAGATAATATGCTATGGTAAATATATCTAGGTTGATAGTTTATTCATGTTAGAAATTATCATGTTAGTGTTAATTGTTATTGTAATGAATTGTATATGTTGGATTTAAACTTGTTTTAGCCTAAATTAGAGATTAAACTTAGCAGATTTATTTTACCCTACTTAAGCCCAAATTAAGTCCAACTCCAAGCCCAATAAGGCCCAAGCCTTTTCCAAATCTGCCTCCTCAAAAGTCAACAATAATAGATAAACACAAAAGTCAATTGTATCATTAGACTCTCCAAAACAAAGCAAGGAAAAAGGAAATTCGTAACTCAAGAAGGCCACAAATTTTCAAGACCAAAACAAGTTTTCTTGGACTCAACACACCAAAAATCCTTCCCCAAGTCTTATAGATACATTGAGGTAAGTTTATATGATGTTTAGATGCTTTATTTCCCTCTTAATTCATGAAATATGCATATGTGGTGTAAAATAAGTAGTTAGTAATGCTAAATTCTTGTTAGAATGTGTAGAGTTGTTAGGAAAGCTTTAGAATGCTTGAGTTGTTGTAGATAGGTTGTAGAAGGCCCTAATGTGGTTTGGAATTGAAGTGTTGAATATGACAAGTATTAGGATTGTTTGAAGTGTATAGGGTTGGTGAAGGTTGATGAAGAAGTGTTTGATTTATGTAGAGTGTGTTTGAACTTGTTTGAAGTTGAGGATGGAGATCACTCTGTTTTATGTTGTTAAATGTATAAGAAGTGTTGTATGAAGTTTGTATAAGGTTTAGGACATGTTAGGAGTTGAGAAAAGTAAGTTAAAAGTGTTTAAAGTTTGAAAAATATTTCGTAAACTGCCAAACGCTGGTGCAAACGGCCCCATTTGGAGCAAACGGCCTCGCAAACCCCCGTTTGCAGGGTGTTGCGCTCGCGGATCAAATTTTCATTTTTCCCTGAGAGCAAACGGCCTCCCAAACGGCCTCGTTTGCAAGGTGTTGCGCTCGCGGATCAAAATTTCATTTTTCCCCTGAGAGCAAACGGTCTCCCAAACGGCCCCGTTTGCTAGGGCGTTTCGCTCTCGGATAGTTTTTCCCTGTTGCGATGCTGTTTTGTAAATTAGTCATAACTTTTTCATCCGACCTCCGATTGAGGTGATTCAAATTGCGTTGGAAATTTTAAAAAGAGATATACAACTTTCATGTTTTAAGTTTTCACAAATTTTAAAATTAGAAATGCTTAAATTTAGTTCTTTTCAACTGATACACTTTCTAAACAAAGTTTAAAACTAATTGTTAGTTTTGAAGGTTCTCCCAAGCTTGATAAATGATCATTTAAGTATTTGTTGAGTATGTATGATATAAATGATATTTAAATGCTATGTGATGATGTTGTAATGATTTATTTGAATTTCTTTGGATGATTATACTTGAGAATTGATGAATATATATACTAGAACTAAGTGTGAGTTTATAGTTACTTCTTTTACAGTGAGTGATCCCCTTTCGGTATTCCCATTGATTCTCGAGCTAGTACAGGTACACAATACTTTGATTGATTGTTGCTTAGGATAGGCATATATCAATTTGACCTTAATCAAAGATTAATGAAAAATATTGAAATTGGTTGTGCTTTACGTCGTTGAATCCGGATCCGGGAGCGACAACCTTGTCATGATGCAATGGCACGTAGTTTAGGCACTTAGCCCAATCCTTTTCATGATGCAATGACTCAAATCCATGATGCAATGGTTCACCATGATGCAATGGTGATTTCTTTTATTGGCTAAGTGGGTAGCTAATAGGGTTAACTGTATCGGTATATTCTCTACTTAGGCTCGGGAGGAAATAATATTTTTAGTTCACGTTATGGGACCGTTGAACTAATTGATATTATAGACCGGGATAAGTGGATTGTATAAAGGAGTGTGAACCCTAGATGAAGCTATTGTTCTTTATTCGTTAGATATAGGAGATATAGGTATCCGGTCTATCTATATCAACCCCCCTGAGCAGCTGCTGTTACTTAGGACCCCTAGAATTCCCAAGCTTGAGTCGGAGTTTGAATACTCCAGTGTTGTTTTATTCACTTAAATAAAAGATAATGAAGTTGTGTGATTTATTGCATTTTTTTAGTTAAGTGAGCATTGCATATGTAATTGTTTGCATTATTGTGTACTGGGCCTTTGGCTCATGCTGCTATCTTACAGGCGATTTTGATGACGAGCTCTATGACGATATGGGCTATGGGACTGATTGGGAAGACTCTATGGATGACTAGGAGAGAGGCCTAGTATATGCTTAGGATTCCTTTTGATGAAAATTTCTTTTTGAAATGTTTAGGCTTGTTTGTTAAGCTTTGGAATGTAATTTGTGTTGAATTGTATTTGTAATATAGTTGGGTTGTACGTAGGATTTCTATGTTTATATGTTCCTTGAGAAGTTGTAATGTATAAATATATTAATTATGGCTTGTATATAGTTAATGACCCACTACCCATGTAGTGGTAATGTTTTAATTCAAAGCATATGAATGTTATATCTATTTTAAACAGGTAGACATTACAAACATCTCTTTTTAAGACGACCTTACGTATAATACTTGAATATTGTTCCTAATATTTGGGTATTATGCGTGGTCGGGAGATTTGGCACACTTAATAATTGGGTTAAGTGGGCCGGGTCTTTACAATATATATACTAAATATTCATTCTCTCTCTTCATTTTCACTTGTTCAAAATTTCTTCAAGAGCAAAAACCCTCTCTTTTCCCTCTAGTGTGCCGTGAGCTTTGCCTCCTCCCCCTCTCACAAGTTCAACTCATTTTCTTCTCTTTTCCACTTCAAAACTCCTTTGGTATGTTGATTTTAGACCTTGTTCTTCCTAGATCTTGTAATGACAAGGCTATATCTTGTGTGTTTTCTCATTTAATCCCAATGAGCTCATGCTAGGGACATGAAAACACATGAACAAGAATAACAAGCCATCACAAGACATGGATCTAGTGTTTAGATGAGTTTATGTTGAGTTATCATCTTGTTCATGCATATAAAGTAGAGATCTTGTATATATATTGATGTTCATGCCATGAGATATATGATTCATGCACTATATTGAGTAGACCTAAAGTTTAGACATCCACATCTTCATGTACATGCATGATCATAGAGTTATATTGTTATCCATGCATTGATGATTATAAAAATGTAGTCTTGTTCATGTAAAGGTGTGTTAGATAGTGGATCTTAATACGTAGAAGGTAAGAACATTGAAAAAGGAAAGGTTTTGTCAAATATGAAATGTTGGAAATTCGGATGAAATTGGAACCCTACCTTAAAAACCACCAAAATCCTTTCTAAACTCATGTTTTACAAGAAAAATGAAGGGTATGTGTAATAGGTATATTGAAGGAATGATTTTCATAAGCTTAGATGAGTTAGGCATGATGAAAATGTAAAAAACAAGAAGTAAAGTTAGAATGAAAAATATTGGTTTATGGATGTGTAGTCAAATTCGTAATTTTGGGTGATGCCATATAAACACTTAGTATCTAAGCTTGGATGGCATGTTTTATGAGCTAAATGAAGTCTTGATATAATAGATATATTGGAGCTTCAAATTTTAATGTATTAAACAAGATTTCCCAAAAGGAAAATGCAAGAAAATGAAATTTAAAAAATTCGGATTTTTACAAGGGGCTTGTTCAAAAACATGTTTACCAAATGAAAAATAGGAAATTTTATGCATGAATGAAGGCCATGATTAATATAGACTTTAAGAACTCATTTTTATTTAGATAACAAGTGAATTTCAAGAATAAAAAATCAAAGAAACCCTAAGGAATGTAAAGTTGAGAAGAATAGCTTTTTCGAGATAACCTTCATGTAATTTTGTAACAATTAGGAGTTCCTAAGGGTTTATCATCAAAAATCATCATGACCATGCATATATTGAGTTCATTACATGACATTCATGTTAGTAATTCATTCATATACCATTCATCCATGAATCATCAACTAGGAACATTTCTCATCAAAAGCAAAACAAATTTTCGGAATTGAGAAAGGGGCAGAACAGAACTGATCCCACTGTTCCGTGGCCTTAATACTTTCAAAACTTGAAAATAATACTAGAAATAGATAGATCTTTCGAAGTAGATAGAGATCGATATAAAATTTGCGAAATTCCGAGTTAAAATGACCAAGTTATGGCAGTTTTAAGTCGGAACTTCAGCAAATGACGAGAATTCCGAATTCATCTAGTTTAGATGCATAGCTTGAGTTAGTTACATGATGAGAATCTCATTAGAATTATTCTTACTTGGTAGGTGATCCCGAGCAGGACGACATCTTACCGCCCGATTATTACTACTAGAAAGACCGGCGTCCAATGGCCGAGTGAGTTTTACTTCTACTCTCAATTAATGTTGTGATTGTAATGTAGTGGCACTAGTGGTGTAGGCAAAGATAAAATGGATATGCATGATGGGGTATATGGAAATTATTGAAATAGCCATGACTTCCTTATATTGCATGCTAATATGATATTGGGATGATATATATATATGTGTGTGTGTGATTAGCTAATGTAATTAGTTAATGTGTTGAATTATAAGTTTTTAGTATTATGTAATTAATATTATTGTTGGATGTTTATAAATGTTTGTATAGTATAATAAATGTGTGAATAGCCTAATGAGTGTGTGTCTTTTTGTAAATCAATATGCATGCATTATGTTTAGAATGTAATTAAATTGCTTTTTAATTTGCATAAAACATGACAGAATTTTTGGCTAAAGTAGACCCACTTTTTAAGCTCAAATTTGACTCAAATGCATTTGAAATTTCTCCAAATTAAACCTAGGAAATATACCCTAATGGTGAGATTTGGATGACATTTGACTTCAATTTGGACAAATTAACCCTTCCTTTTGATAGCCCCAAATTTCCATACGAATTTCATTTTCTTTCTTTCTTTCTTTCTTTCTTTTCTCAATCCAAGCCCTTAAACCCTAAACCAAGGTTTACTACAAGCTTAAGGAGTTGAATAACATCCTAAGCCAAGATTCACTCATGTAAGTTTAAAGCAACTTTTATCTTTCATTTCATGTTTTATAATGTGTTGTTGTAATTGTTAGAATAGATGTGATTTGACGTGATGTTTGGTATGAGATTGAGTTGGTGCATGAATGGTAGTTTGAATGGGATTATGTGCTTAATGAAGTGGTAGTTTGCATCTCATAGGAATATGGAAGTGTGGGTATGGGTGTTTAGAAAAATTGAAGAATGAGTAGTTAATATGTGAATTTGAACTATGATTGGTGATTTGATGATTAGAGGTGGAATTCATGTTGTTAGGATAGTATTTGAATCATATAACAAACTTTAGAAAGTTTAGACTAAGTTTGGAAAAGTTTTGAGACTTGATCAAAATGTATAAAAATAGGGGATTTCAAAAACCATTTTCGTATAGGCTAGATTTTGAGCGTACGCCGGCATCTGGAGATTCTACGCCGCCGGCGTAGAGGCGGTGTAGAAAGCCCACAGAACCAATTTTCCTAACACCGTCTGTGACGCCGCCGGCTTTTATGCTAAGATTTTGCCAGCGTCTGTTCTTCAGAACGTACGCCGGCAATTTAAGCTTCTACACCCGGCGTAGAGGCGGTGTTGAAAGGCCACAGAACCAAATTTCTTAAGGCCGACCGAACGCCGCCGGCTTTCGCTTGACTAGTGAGCCGGCGTTCTTTCATCTATATTGTACGCTGGCTGTTTGAAATCAACGCCGCCGGCGTATGTGTCAAAGCTGCCCGCGTACATAAGTAAGCGGCCGGCTTGCACTTCTCTGGATGTTTTTGAAACTTAGGGTTTTGGAATCAACGCCAGCTAAAGGCCGCCGGCGTAGGGAGTGAAGGCTGACGGCGTACCCTTGAACACTGCCAGCGTTGGCAGTGTGAATTTTCAGGACATTGAACGCTGGCTCAACGCCGCCAGCGTTGAGTGCCGGCGTATCCTCTGAGCTTTTGAATTTTTAAAAAACTTTTTCTAAAATTTTCCAAAGTTTGTTATTTGAGTGATTATGTATTTATTAAGTGATCTAGGGTATAATAGGGTGCTTAAATGCTTTATTTTGATTTTGAATAAATTTATTTGGATTTCTTGGATGAATTCATGTTTTGAACTAATCAATTAGAGTTTAAGCTAAGTGTGAATTTATTATGGATTTAAACAGTGTTAGATCCTCGCCCAGTCGACTCCGTTAATTCTCGAGCTATATCAGGTACACAGTGACTTGCTTGACTCTTTGCTAGGGTAGGCATCAAGATTAAACTACCTAAAAATAAGAGAATACTATTGTTATTTATGTGTTGATTGTCGATGTTGCCGTTGAATCTGGTTCGGAGAGCGACACCCTGCTCAAATTGGGGGCAGGCTTCTTTCTCGTTATCGGTTAGAATGGTTTAGGAGATATGAGTATCCGAGCTGCTCATATCAACCCCCTGAGCGTTGTGATGCGTTACTCAGGAACCCCTAGTATTACGGGCTACGCCGGAAGGTGGGGCTGCCTAGTCTGTATGAACAGTAGGGACCACTCAGGGAGGCGGACGTAATACTAGCACCTTGCTGTCCGGAGTTTGAATACTCCCGTGTTGTCTTATTAATTAAAGACTTATTAATGAATAAGCGATTGTTGCATAATGCATCTAGCCTAAGAATGTGTGATTCACTTCGCATTTGTATTCGTTACTTGTGTACTGGGCCTTTGGCTCATATTTTTGCTATTTCAGGTGATGATCCCGATGAGTTCTATACGAGTATGGGGTACGGAACTGACTTCGAGGATTTTCTTGATGGGTTGGAGGGTTAGAGATGACCATGGACTCTATGGACCCTATAATTGTAATAGATTAGATGAGATTCATTTTTGGTTGATGGTGTAAATGTTGTGTTAGTAGAGTTTTGTTTTGAGAGTTTTGCTTAAGGCTTATAAAAAGCCCTTGGATGTAATATGTATATATGTATGTATGTAGCTATTTAGAAGTAGAGTTATTTCTGCTGCTAATATCTATGTTGTTAGTTGAATATTATCTTATAGAATTAGATAAACAATTACTCAAACTATCTCTTTAGGCAACCTTACATATACTCTTAGGGGTTATATGTGGTTGGGGATCCGTTATCTCCTATATCAAATATAGGGGTAAAAATGGCGGGTCCTTACAATTATATAGTTATATGCTGTGATGTGTGAATGGAACTTAAGAAATATCGAAAACCGAGTGTTAAGTTATTGACTGATTAGCTAGTATTTTATATTGAATGTTTGAGAATACTTGTTGGTCACCTAAAAGAATTGAACTAATGTATATTCGACTTCAATTGTAATTGGATTCATTCATATCACGTTGGGGATGGAGCATTCGCATTGGTTGGTTTTTTGTGGTTGTCACGCCCCGAAGGGTACCCTAAACGTGGCAGTCTGCCGTACACAATATTAAAGCCTAAGAATGACCACCTCAGTCACGCGAAGGCTTCCATACTATGTACAAAGCATCTAACACATAGAGGAGACACATCGGAATGATACGTTTTATGTTGATACAATTGAGTAACAATGTAAAGGAAATACAATCCACTATACTCCAAATACAAAACACTATACTTCAAAATATAAATCATCAAACTTCAATTACATTTATCCCAAGACCTCACTACATAAAACAATTACAAGGCAAAACGTAAGGCTTAGCCAAAAACTTCAAGCATTCTCATATCTTGCCGGAATCCCAAAGTCATTCTCGACTTCAACCATCTCGGTCCCCACTTAGCATTCTTGGAATAACCTGCTCATTTAAACAACTATTGGGGTATAAGCTACACTAGCTTAGTGAGAATTCCCTTAATTCCGTACCATAACAAACAAGTATTTATCAATCATATGCTATGTATGAAAACACGTGAGCAAGCAATTATGCATGGGTAACCGGAACCCACATACAGAACGGATTTACGCCCTCCGTATCTTGGGTTAGGAATGGTATTGAGTCTACACGACCGCATCTAGTCCCCAAGCCCCTCTTAGCACTCGACTCGACTAGGCTCATCCAAGGATGCATCCACATGCGCCTTAGTACCCCTGAATGAGCTCTAGCACCGAGCTCGTTATCTAAACGAGGCAACAACGGACCATACCGATCGACCTGCGTAGGAGTAGCATGCTACCAAATGCAATATGTCCGATGTGATGCATGACCAATTTAATTTTTTGCTTAGGACAAAAATATTTATTCATTCTTTAGAGTGACCAACCAATATCACACATATAACAGAAATAATATGAATGTGCAGTTATCCAATCAAATCGTGGTTTCGATATGCTTTAGTATTCTTTGGCATACAATCATCACAGTCTCATCATATCTCCCATCCCCATTCATATCGATTTTTATCTTGTTCCTATAATTCTAATGCAACTAACTACAAGCACAGTCAAGGTAACAAAACAAGGAGAAAACTCACTCGGCCATTGGATCACCGGTCTTCTAGTAATAATAATCTGGTGGTAGGAAATCGTCGAACTCGGGATTACCTAAAAAGGAAGAAATACTCTAATAAGTATTTCAACTCAAACTAATCCAACGACTTCATATGAACTATCTAATTCGTAATTCGCGTCCTAAGCGGGAATTCCAACTTAAAACTATCATAACTTGGTCATTTTAACTCGGAATCTCGTAAATTTTATATCGATTTCTATCTACTTCGGAAGAGCTTTCTAAATATGAAGTTTAAACCAAGATTTGAAAATATCTAAGCCTCGGAAATGAGGGATCAGATCTGTACAGCGGGTATATTGATTCCGAAAATGCGGTTTTCATGAATGCACTTGAGATTCCTAAGTACAAAATGAAACTAAATGCAATGGTAATGATTTTTCCTATCATGAATGTCATGATATGAACTCTTAAGTGTCTAAGGTCTTATATATTTTTAGACTTAAAGAATTTTAAATAAACTTTGTCTTAAGACACTATATTTTGCTTTTGTCTAAAAATCAACTTTGCTACATTTGGTCACACCTACTATTTCTAAGGATTTTTCTTTAGGAAAACTCCACTTTGTTTAAAGAAATTTTGACCCTTATATTAGTTATATCCTAAGGCCTTTATTTCTTTAATAAAATATTCATTTATAAACTTTTAAGAGGGTCTTTTACTAAGGTGGTTCCAAAAATCCGAATTTAGAAAATTTCATTTTCAAGTTAATTCCTTTAAGAAAAAAAGTATTTTATACTTAAAACTTTAAGCATTTATTTTACCTATACCCTAAGGAATTCATTTATTTAAGAAAATACCATTTTTGAAGTTGGAAAACTAGTGTTTTCTAACCATCTACCCATTATTACGAATTTGGCTTTCAAGACTTTTCACCCAAAATTTCTTTTAGACTTCATCTCTTGTTTTAAATATTTTCTTTAGTAAAAACTCATTTAAACTCATGAAAAACATCATCAAACATTATCTATCACCTATAGGCTTCATTTTTCTTGTAAAATACATGTTTAGAAGTTAGTAAAAGGGTTTTTAGTCTAGGGTTCCCAAGCCATCCGAATTTATACTAACTCATTTTTTTGAAAAGTGTTTTCCTTTTTGGTTTTGTTAACTTATCTATCTATAGATCTATGTACTAAAAAGGTTATTTACTAAGGACAAAAACATTAAAGACTATGATGCACATAAACTCAAAATAAAGATGCGATCTTAAATGTCTACATGATTATGAGTAGTAAAATGGTAGATCTACTATATCAAGTGCTTAAATAAGTTTTGAAAACATAAAAACTACATTTTTGTAAAAGATCTTTTGTTCAAAACACTTTTTGATGGATAAACATAAAGCTTTTGGCATGAAAGCTCATTTAAATGTTAGATCTACTTTGTGATGGTTTGGTACTCTTGTTTTGATATCTCATTGTCCCTACCAAAAGATCATGGGGACATTTAGTTGAAATATCCAAGAATATCCTTGCCATAACAAGGATCTATGAGTAGAAGGAGTAGAAGTTTATTTACTTAGAGTAAAATAGGAGATAAAAGAGAAGGAAATAAGTTGTGCGTGTGTGTGGGGGGGAGCTCTAAAGCTCACGGCATGGGGAAGGAAAAAGAGAGGATTGGGAGCTTTTTACCTCTTGGAAGTTTGGAAAAAGGAAAGAATGAAGAGAGAGAGAGAAAAGTAGTTTATATAGCATATGAAATTAGGTTAAATGGGGTTTAAATAATTTAAAAAAAAATTGTAAAATGGAGCTTGTGGGGAGGGTCACCACGCCGGCACTATTCATGGAGGAGGGAAAACTAGAAAGTTATGATTTGTCTTTTTGTTTTATTGAGTTTATCTTTGATTTGATTTAAGTACCATTTGTCATAATTTGTATTGATTTTAAAGAGACAAAAATCCTTGCAAAAGGAAAGTGATTGAGTGATGGTAAGTGTTGCAAAAGTAGGTGTACAAATAGGTAGTCATAGGTTGTACTTGTGAATAGTAATGAATAGTAATCAAGACAACTTAATTACCGGTAGTAAGAAAAATACGAATAAGAAGGCTATAACTGTATTTTTCATAAACCTAAAAATTACAAAATTATATTTTTGAAATCCTTATTTATTTCGTTTCAAATGAGTATGCATAAGTAACTTTTTGAAATTCTAGTTCGGGCACGTTTTTCTAAATGGGTCTCGGATGACCCGGAATTAAAATTTCTAAAATCTGATATTTTCTTGGTTTGAAATATAATCAAGAACTATATTCAAAATTAAATTTTCTTATAAAAGTTTCTTATTTAGAAACCGAGGAAAAGCCGAATTAGGTTTCTAAGTCTTTCTCACAAAGCTTGAGCTAAATTGATTTAGGGTTTCATTCTGGTTTTTGAGGTTTACTCGATTACTAGAAAACCCGGGTATACATATAAAAAATAATAATAAAATTGTGAAATGAAATAAGATGAATAGTGCAAAAGACTAATCAATTACCTGTAGAAATGAAAATAAGATAAAAAGGTTATAATTGTAACTTTTATAACCCGAAAAATATATGACTGATATATTTAGAAATCTCGTGGAATTACGAGTCTAATGGTACTAATGGTATATTTTTGATATCTCGAGCCCCGGGATACGCTTTTCGAAGTCTGTATCCGAACGGTTCAAAATAGGTCAAAAATTTACCAATCTTATGTTTTTAAATAAACTCATATTACTACGAGCTATTCTACATATTTAAACTACCTTTCGGCCTCTAGAGTTAGGGCGCTAGATTGCCGGACTTACACTATTATTCTGGTTAGGTTTTCCGGATGATTTTCCGGTTTAGACCTTTGCCAATTTGGAAACTGAGATTTTCTGTTTATACAACGTATTTAGTTTGAGAAATTTATTTTAAATTTTATTTTTTAAGTATTTAATATCTCTTACTGCTTTCGGAAATCTTGAATTGAATCATTATATCCGAGTTAATCGGTAATGGTTACCAGATATGATTTTCTTGAGTTTGAGTCAAATATCGATTTTTTGAAATGATTTTGGGGAAATCTTGATTTTTTTATAATTTGCTTTGAAAAGGATCTTCATAGTGTTTTGTTTTCGAATTTATTTTTGCTTTCGATTTGAGGTTTTATGAACAATTGGTTAATTACGAGATCTAATTTGTTATTTTATTTCTTGAATTCTCTTTCTTAAGATTACGAGATTTCAATTTCTAACTCGTTCTATGATTCTTGGGAGTTTGATTTGATCGTTAGGGCTTTATTGTGATTTTCCCGTCTTAGGATTATTAGTCTGGTTGTTTGGGGAAATTCCAAAGTCTATATTTTATTATTGGCAGATAAAGTTTTCTTAATCGTGCCAAAACCTAGTTATGGAATTGGCCTTTGGTGATTTCCTGATCCTTTAAATTGTCATGTTATGGATTAACTTGCTTTTTAGCAAATTATCACTGTGTTTTTATTTTTATCCCGATTTTTATGAATTATAGATTAGGTAAGCAGTTTATCTTACGTAATGGTTTTTGGACTTAAGGACTTTTGTAGTCCTTATTTTATTTTAGATTTTCTCAAGACTAATGAATTCTTACTTTCGTTTATATTTCAAGACTCGTTCAAAGTTCGGTTTTTAATTTGGAGTGATTTTTAGGGTTTATTTTCGAAGTTCATCGTAGAATTATTTACTGAAATTTTTCGGGGCTTACAGTGATCCATAAAACGAATATGTTGGTTAATCGTGATCCATAAAACGAAATATTGTTAGTGGATCGTGAGCTTAAACGGTATCATACCGCAGGATTCGTTAATCTGCTAACCCGGGATGGAGGGCGTAAGTCCATCCACATATGATTTCCGGTTGGTCATATGTTTGTTGAACTCATTTGTTTGATGCATACACTTGCTTGAATAATCACTTGTTTGAATGAATTATACTTAATTGTGTTATGGAAGTTATTACTCACTAAGCTAGTTAGCTTACACCCCCATAGCTTTTACTTATTGCAGCACGAGTTTATCTGGCTTTGGCTGAGGTAAACCACAACACAGGTACCGGAGATAAGAGTTTCCCATAGAAGTTTACTTCATTCTTTTTGTATAGACTTCCGTTGGAAACTAAAGACTCTGGATGACTGTAATGGACTTGATATTATTTTGCGGGGGAATGCCCCTTAGATTTTGTAAAATATAAATTATGCGTTTTGGTTTATTATCTATGGCTAATGAATGCCACGTTAAACTGTTTAACTCCATTTGTTGAAGTATTCTATTGTCGTAAAGGAACACTTTACATCTTTATAAGACTCCCGAAGGGCTTAGATAAGGAGTTCGAGAGTCTTATCTAGTATGTGGCGGCCTGTTACGTTTGGGATACCCTATGGGGTGTGACAAATTCATCCCGTCTCAGGCACCAATATATTTTTAACATGTAATTAGATCGGGGAATCATTCTCTATAAACTTATTTCAAATTTCATATTAGACCTTCTTTTCATTTTTTATTTTATCAGACATAAAATAGGAACCCCGTCATAGCTGCAAAGATCGCTCTGCCAATAAACGAACAGTTCTCCACTTTCGGTTAAATTATCTTAATTAACTTAGCTTTAGTTTATCATTTTAGAAATCACATACTCTTTATTATTTACGATTTAACTTAATATATTAATCTAAGTTAATCTGTCAAGACCTGCCATCCCAGGCTCCATCACAGTGAAGGAGGCGCCCTTAGGCTCTCAAGCCACCCTGGGCATGGATCGTGATGCTAGGTACACTGACCCTCCCAGCGCACCCTCAGGTATAACAAGGATACCAAAGGCACTGTGTAATGACTCATAACTCTACCTACCGGGATATTGTCAGCTTTGGCCACATGTCGTACAATTTTTTCCTTTTAGTGCCAACGTTTCCAAAGGGGTCACATCATCTTAGGATTGCTTTGTCTAGAGTACGGTTAACTTTGGAGTTCTAACAAATTCTAAGCCATTACATTAAAAAAGGTTCTCCTGTGATTAGAGTTCTACCATCTATATTTGAGGGGCATTACATATTCCCTCACTTATAGAACTGATTTCCCTGTCAATTTTGTTACACAGGTCCAAAACCACTGCTTTGATACCACTTATCATGACCTGCCACCCCAGGCTCCACCACAACAGAGGGGGTGCCCCTAGGCTCTCAAGCTACCTTAGGTAGGGATCGTGATGATAGGTACATTGGCCTTTCCAGCACACCTTCAGGCATAACCAGGATACCAAAGGCACTGTGTGATGACTCAGAACTCTACACACACCGAGTATTATTTGCTTTGGTTATACATCGTACGGTTTTGTCCTTTTGGTGCCAGCGCTTCCTAGGGGGTCACTCATCCTGGGATTGCTCTGTCCAGAGCACGCTTAACTTTGGAGTTCTAAAAAATTCCAACCTATTACACTCAAAAAGGCGCATTTGTGATTAGAGTTCCACCATCTATATTTGAGAGGTATTACATAATTACAAATTAATTCTATGTTAATGTAATTCTCACTAAGTTGATTAGATCTAATCAATTAATCAAATTACTATATCATATCTAGTTATCTCCTTAATTCATCATCATATATCTATTTTAACTTGACTTAGTTCAATTGATTAGAATTAATCATTTAATCCAATTACTAAGCAAAGGTGATCAAACTTAATCAATCTAATTCATTTTAGCTCATTCAAGTTCTTTAAACCATGTTGAACTTAGGATTATTAACTAAGCTCATTTTATATCTAACTTCTATATGTAATATAATTATTTATTAAATATATTCAATTCATGCTTAATTACATTAATTAACTAATATAATACATTAACTATCAATTATCTAATTTGTTTTTATTTTATTTTTCTTTTAAAAATAGGGTAATAGGGGTACATGGCCTACTGCAAGATCGTGCTGAAGGTTGACATGTAGGATGAAAAATTTTGTTTAGAAACAAATCCGCCTAAATTTTTTCTCTGCACAGGTTACTATATGGCCGTGCTGGCCTGTACAGGCACGTGCACGCCGGCACCGAAGCCCATGCACACTAGAAAAATTTGCCTAAAACGCTTCTTTTGGTCAGCACGGGCATGTGCACACCCATGCTAGAGCTCGTATTGATCTAGAATAAATCCCAGACATAAAACGTTTTTCCCCTGTTTTTATCACACAATATTATCAATTTTTACACATCCTACTTTCGTCAAAACTTCATCAAAGCAACATACAACTTATTTCCACATCTTTTAACACTTTGAAACTCGATCTACTTCATCAAACATCTCCTAATCAACTTCATCAATTACCGACTCCACATATACGTAAACTACTTAGGTTTTTAACTTTCATGCTCAAATCTTCCTCCATCATAAATTTTATCACCAACCCAACTTCTCCCTAGCTCTAATTCATTATCTACATGAACAAATAATCATCAAATAAAGAAAAAATAAGAACTTACTTGTTTTAAGAAAAACTCAAGCATTCACACTTCATTGCTACCACCACTTGTTATTCTTCGTAGCTACTCCATGCATGATCTATACCTACTATCTTGTTCTATCTTCCATTTCTCTTTTGTTCTTCTCTTAAACTAGCGATTATAGAGGGAAAATTGAGAAAAGAAAGAAAATGAAGAGAGGAACAAGAGAGGGAAGTTGAAACCGGTGGAAGACAAGGAAAGAGAAAAGGAAGAATAGAAATAAGGCCCTAAAAGTCAAAGGAAAGAAAATATATAAGATAAGGATTAAATGATATTTATGGGTAAATGATTTGTGCTTAAACCTTTCTAATAATTATGTTAAATATCAAAACTAATTAGAAAATTATTTGAGAATCTATTTAATAGAAATAAATAACTTAGTTTAGAAACATAATTTAGAAACCCATTAAAATAGCCATAATTCCCAAATTTATATTTTACACGTGAGTGTTAGAGCATTTGTGCATGACTTTGAGCATGATATATGTGGTTTGTGTTAGTATATGAGACATGTGTTGTATTTATGTATTTGAATACTGAAATATCTTAGTATGAATAAATATTATGTCTATGAATTTGTAAGTGTAATGAAGGGTAAGAAAACTTGTTTAAAACAGGTTAAATATATTTAATATATATTCCCAAACATAGCAGAAAATTTTGGACAAAAACAAGCTCAAATTCATTTAATTTAGCCAAAAAATAAGCCTAAGCCCATGTAAATTAAATTCCCTTACTATGGCAACTCCTAAAGTCAATATTTGGATAAGTATAAACCTCATTTTTGACTAAAAACACACTCCCAAAATAGACAAAAAAAATCCTATGAATTTTCTCATATTCTTATATATTGTCTTCTCTCTTATTCCTCAAAAATCTTGCACTCCAAGCTCATAACAAGGTCAAGACTCAAAGCCTAAGAGATTTTTAACAAGACTTAAAGCTTCCTAAGATATGTGTTTGTTATAATAAGAGTATATTTGTTAGCTTGAGTTTTCTTGTGAAGTGGAGGTCATGCGATGAATTGAGTCAAATGAATTTTGATGATTTACATGTGTTAGTTATGTATTGAATGAATATCTTGATGGTTTAAAAGTTTTGTTTTTGTGCTTAGTAAGTGACAAGAAGTAGTAGAGTGAATGGAGTTAGGAATGAGTAGGGTTAAGATAGTTTAGGGAAGAATGGATTGGCTAAATGAAGGTTGAATGAGGATTTGTGTTTGAAATGGTAAATAAAGATGTTTAATGAGCTTGAAGTAAAGATTGTGTGTTAAAAGAAGTTAGAATACATATGGGTTGAAGTTTGGTGTTGAAAATGTGTTTGAAGGAAGTTTGGAAGTGAAAAAATTTAGGTTTTCAAAATACGAGCATGGACTGACCCCATGGAACTCTCGGATTTTTAGATAAAGTTGAGTTGTAGTCTATACTGGCTCAATGCCATCGGCGTAGACCACAACACTGCTAGCGTTTTGGTTAATGCTGCCAACGATGGCAAGCATAGAATTTTTGGTGGAGACTTCACTGCGTTAATGTTACCGGCCTCCTGCAGTTTTCCATTTACAAAACTTCTTGAGACCATTCCTTTAGCTTGTTAAATTATCTTTTGATGATTTTATGAGTTTGTACGATAATGTTTGATGTATAAATATCGAGTTAAGATCTTGTATGAATATTTATTTGAATTTTATGAATCCTTTAACCTAGAGCTATATATATATACATATATATGCATGAAATAGAGTTAAAGGTATTAATATAAGTTGAAATTTCTTGTAACAGAGATAGATCTCCAGTTGAATACTACCTTTGATTCTCGGTTTGATTCAGGTACGTAGTAATATGCTTAATTCCTTGCCTAGGATAGGCATGATTAAATTTACCTTAATTTAAGAAAAACTTAAGTTGTTTGAATTGATTGTCTATTATGCCGTTGAATCTCATTCGGGGAGTAGCACCTTGCTCAGATTGAGGGCACGGTAGTTTAGGCACTTAGGCTACTCCTGTCTTTATGATAATACTTTTATAAGTGGCAAGGTGGGTAGTTGATTGGGTTGTTGGTATTGGTATAACATTTGATTATTGTTGAAGAGAAATAATATGATTTAATTCAATTGTTTATGAGAATATTTGAATTAGGTGATATTATGAATTAAGTTAAATAAAGTTGTGAAATGGCTGAAAACCTTAGAAGAAGCTACTTTTTCTTTTATGGATATATCATCTAGGAGATATAAATCCCTGAACAACTTATATCAACCCTTTGGGCGTCAAGATCGTTACTCAGGACCCCAAATATCCTTATTGTCTGGAGTTTGAATACTCCAATGTTGTTTGATTAATTAAAGATTTTCTAATAACTTGATGATTATTGCATTTGCATATAGTTTAAGCTTGTGTACCATTTGTATTTGTTTTTGTTACTTGTGTACTGGGCCTTTGGCTTATTATTTCATATTTTAGGTGTTGATGCTAGTCATGAGTTCTACACCAATATGGGGTACGGGACAAACTTTGAGGATTTCTTAGATGATTGAGAGGATTAGAGATGACTATGACCTTGGTGGATCTTTTGTAATAGTATTGATTTTGGAATACTTATGTAATAGATATTGTAGCTTTTGCTTATCTTTTATATCTTTTGTAAATGGCTTGTTTATAAGCCTTGTCTGTAATATCTATATGTATATATGTCTATAACGGATCTATATATCTTATATGTAAATGTTATGTTTTTCCAAAAGTTTTAAAGAGTTGATAGTTTTTAAAATTTGTTCTTATTAGAGATTTAGGCAAACAAATATCCAAACTGATTCTAGTAAACAACCTTACATATAATACTGCAAGCTATATGTGGTTGGGGATCTTGATTCACCTATTTTAAATATCGAGCTGAGTCCGGGTCTTTACATCCAATTTACAAGAAACTGATATTTAAATTGAGTTTGGGTTTTAAACTGATATTTTTAGATGAGTAAATGAAACCCACTTCATGGAAATTAAAGATATGATAACCAAATTGAAATTTAAAGGTTTAGAAGTTTGAAAAACATAAAATTTGAAAGTTTAGAAATTTTGAGATTTAAATTTCAAGAAAGGAGGTTATATTTGTAAAATTAGAAGAGAATAAAATTCCAATTTGTAAAAATAGTTATATAAAACAATTAGAGAATAGATAATCTAAATCTCAATTTCAAATTAACCTATTTACTAATTTAATTATATCGATTTGCCTATTCATTTTCTCTTATTTACTTATTTTACTCATTTAATTTTTCTAAAATATAGTTATAATTAATTATCTATTAGATTATTCAATTAGACCATTCTAATTTAACTAGGTTAGGACTTAGAGTATTTCAATCCTCCCCCCTTCAAAGGATTTCGTTCTCGAAATTCACTTGATTATTTGTTGGTATGAGACATTGCATTATACTTTTAACTTTGTTATTTATAAACTTTTAATCCTTTTTAAGAATTTTATTTCTCCATTAAGCTTTCGTTGTGCACTATGATTACCTTTTCTTTCAAGTTTTATTATTACTTTTCATTTGAAATAAAAATTTTAAATTATTTAACAAAGATTTATTTGTATAATGATATGATTACATTACTTTTATTCTTCTATCACACATGTTTAATATTTTTCATTCTTTTCATTTTCGTAAATAATTTGAATTGTGTTATTTGAATTAACATTATCTTTTATAAACTTTTATTATTCATTTCATGTTTCTTCAATTTATTAATTCAAATTTCAAAATTTTTATCTTACTTTGATATAATTCTCGTAATCATTTACATAAATCATTTGTTCTTAATTTCCTTAATTTGAATCTTTTGAAAAACTTCTTTAGCTTTTACAATACTACTATTCAATGCAATATAGCACATATAAAACAGTAGGAATTGATTTAGCAATTATTCAACCTTCATTACTCAATAGAACAAAACTCAAACTTGAACTTAACAAGACGACAAATGATTTCGACTTTGACCCAATGTGTCCCTCGCGTTGAGATGACACATGAAAACATGAGACGAAACATATGACACAACTGGACAACATAATAATAGAATGTTGTAAATTTGCTATTCCATTCTCATCTGAATATATATGATGATACGAATATGAAACATACAATAATTAAATTCTTTTAATTTTCAAAAACATTGTATTTTGAAATTTTTATTAACATTGTTACTTTAATAAAAACATAATTCCTTTTTTTAATCATTTTTGTATATATCAATTTTATTAACTTGGTTTCATTTTATATGTCTGCTCATCATTAAAATCCACAATTGATTTAATTTTTTTCCATTTTATCATTATATTATTATTAATAACTTATCTTTAAATTTTAAGAAAATTTTTTAATTACATATAGATAATTAATTTAAATTTGTTATCAATTCATTAGTGAGGATATATATTTGCAAAATTAATAAATTTGGAGATGTCAATTTCAAAATTTTAAATTTTCTTTTCATTTGATTCTATGTTCTTGTCAATACACGAACATGTATATATAAGAGGGAAAGATCCTATTATAATCTATCAAATTTTAAAACAAAGCAAACACATATCAAAACATAACATACAACACCTAAAGTATATTTCCAATTTTAAAGGATTTAAGAGGGCAAATCTTATTGTTTTCTAAATTATTTGTGTTGTATTTACTTTTTACCAAATTTGAGTTAAGTTTATTTTTAAAAAATATCAAAACAAATCACATTCATATAACAAGCTTAAACACATACCAGGACATACATTTATGTATGCAAATACAAAATCATACAGTTATCCTAATTAAATCTAATTTCAAACAAACAACAACATATAACAACACTTATAAACATATTACGAAACAAAACATTTCACAAGAAATTTTATATTTTCACATTATTAAACAAAATATAATATAAAACATATAACATGTAACACTAACAAACAAATTACAAGCATAACGCATATCAAACATACACATATATCACACAAAACACACATATCACACAACATTTTCAAATATACTATAAAACAAATCAATTTAAAAGGAAACATATGTGTGTGTGTGTGTGTGTATAAACAACACATAAAAATCATGCAATGTCCAATTAGGTTCACTTTTAGATATCAACTGAAAAATAAATTTAAGCCAAGTTGATTAATTTGGTGAGATTAGTTAGTTTTAAGCTATCAACTAATGGTTTATCAAACAACATAAAACAACAAACAAACAAATCGAATTCTCAAATTTTCCCCTGAACTTAAGTCACAAATTCTAAAACGTAACCTAATTCATTATGTGAGAGCAAACATTCAGAATAAGCATTTTTTTTTATACCATTCTATAATGTCCTAAAAATTTAATTAAGGAATATCCGCCATGTATAATACTTCATGTATTACATGCTTAGCTTTCTTAGAATGAAATTTATCATTCATGTGTGCACCCATTGTCACGTCCCAATGGGTACCCTAAACATAACAGTTTGTCACACTCAATATTAAAGCTTAAGTATGACAACCTTAGTCATCTCATAAGCTTTGATATTGGGTGTAAGGCGTACACCTCACGATCATAGAGGATCAATTTTGAACAGGTTGCTTAAGAAGACATTCATATAGCAACTTAAGAATGGAAATCATAATATGATATCTAAAATATAGAGGTCTTACAAATATCAAAAGGGCATTCCCCATTCAAATGATATAATCTAACAAAGTCTATTCAAAATAATTACATAGAGATTTACTTAGAAGTCTAAGTCTACATCTAGTCTTTGACTTCGTCGAAAAACTCCTTAGGCAAAAAAGGTAGTACCTGAGAGAAATAACCCAGGGCTTCAACCATAGATAGGGGTGCTGCAAAAGGTATCTATAAGGGAGTAAGCCTCTTCTTTAGTGAGAATTAATTCCACAAGTAAAATACTCAACAATCAATATTCAATCAAGTTATTTAATCAAACATATGAGATGTTGTAAAGACTCGACCTATTTAATCCTAAAATTAAACAAGTCAAATCCCAACCACATATAATATTTTCATATTATATGTAAGATTGTCCTAAAACTACTTGTTTATATTGATTGTTTGTTTAATACCACTATACCTTCTTTTAAAAGAAAAAACTTTTTTTTAAACAAAGATTGCTTACATGTGCAATCTATACATATTTACATTAAAACAAAAGGTTACAAAAGCTTGTGTCAATCTTATGACATAATAAAAAGGATTTCATCTTATTTAACCCTAAAAAGAAAACAAACTTTAAGATCTCTTCATACAACACAAGGCTTAACTAACAAGCCTTCTATACAAAATACATTTAAGTTTCAAAACATCTTTCTATAAAAACTTCTTCTTAAACCACTTGCCACTCAAAATCCTACTCGTCCCATTCATTAAGAATTTCTCCCAATCTTTCCCATATCCCAAATCATCATAACAGTCATCATCATCACCTGAAAAAAAACAACAGTGAGCCAAAGGCCCAGTACACAGCAATAAAACCAAAGGCGAAATGGCAAGCAAACTTAAATTAATGCAACAACTCAATATCTCATTTTATCTTTCTTTAATATTTATTAAGCAAATCAACATTGGAGTACTTAGACTCCGAGACAATCTAGGGAAATATGGGGTCCTGAGTAATGCTCTCGATGCTCAGGGGGTTGATATAGGTAGCCCGAATACCTATATCTCCTAAATAGCTTTACAAAGAAAAGTAATCTCATTTAGGTTCATAACCGTTACTCAACTTTACTTAACTTAATCCATAATATAAAATAATTCACATGCTCCTATAAGCATTGAATTAAATTATATTATTTCCTTTTAAGATGAGTAAATATTATACCGTTACTACATTCCCTATCGATTACTCACCAAGCCATTTAAAAAAAAGTCACCATTGCATCATGGTATGAAGTCACTATATCATGACAAGTGGCCTAAGAACATGTCGTTGCATCATGACATGTTCGCCACTCCCTAGAGCGGATTTAAAGGCGGAAAACACAATCAATTCATGCAAAACTTAATCCGTCTTGAATTTAAGTCAAATCAAAGTATGCCTCTCTTAACAAACATTCAAGTAAGTCACAGCATACCTGTGTTATGAAGAGAATCAATAGGAGCACTCAAAAGAGGATTTGTGGAAGAACTCAAAGGTGTATCTATCACTATTACAAAAAAAGTCAACTCAATTAACATTTCTACTTAGTTTTATGCATAAAACATAACTAAATCTAAGTTTAGCACTCATGGAATTTCAAATAAATATAACACAAGGTCATAACATATCATTTATACATTTATCAAGATCATACAAGCTGACAAAATCATCATTACACATCAAATGTCATTAAGCTATCTCATTTTATTCCAAAAGATTCATTTCCTAAGCAATCACACACTTAACATGCAAAAACGAGTTTTTAAACTTCTTTGGAAAATATATGAGTTGGGAAGAAGTGAAAGTTAAACATTGATAATTTGAAATTTGTAAAAACTCAAAACATAAAAATTTTAGATCTCTTTCTAAGCTTTCAACGCAATTTGAATCACCTCAATCGGAGGTCATTTGAAAAAGTTATGATTAAAATACGAAATAGTATTGTGTCAAGGAAAACACGAGTCACGGTTGTGACTTTTGGAAAGCTATCATAAAATGGTTTTTGAGCTAAGAATCACGACAGTGATTTTTGAGTTTCAAGGTTTTTGACCAACCCGAGGCTACCTAAGGATGGATCACGACCGTGATTCTTGAAATTTGCCCAACCTGAGCTTACCAAGGGCGTGATTCATGAAAACTTCCCAAACAGAGCTTTGTCTTGAAAAATCACGCCCGTGATTCATGAAATTCGTCTAACCTGAGCCTACCAAGGCCTGAATCACGACCATGATTTGCAACCTAATTACCTATATGAACTCCCCTATTTTTCATACTCTTCTTTATCAAACTTTTGGGCATTCTACTTAATTTCAACACAAACCAAACACTTCTAACATTACTCCCCGCACTTCAAAACTCATAAAACAACATTCTAAACACATTGTTACACTCTTTTACACTTCTTAACCAATTCCAACTTCCTTCTAAACTTCATATAACTTAACCTACTCAAAATCAACTTCAAGCTTTACCAACACTTCTCACTACTCCCATAACACATATACAAGTTCACATATCAATAACACACAACCTAACATACATCAATGCATAAAATCATTCAACTCAAAAGACATTAAACTCATCCTATCATATATTTTACATCTAAATTACAAGAAAGGAAATAAAACAAAGAGATTATACTTTTATTAACTTACATGAATAGACTTTGGCTTAGAGAGATTTTTTATTCCAAGAGCTTGTAATTTGTATTTGATTTAGGGCTTATGGTTTGAAGATAGAAGGAAAGAGAAAGGAAGGAAAAGAGGAAATTCGTATGAAAAAAAGGGCTATCAAAAGAGGCTTTAATTAATCAAATTTGAGGTTTATAATTATCCTAAGTTTGACTTTAGGGGTATATTTGACTTAGGCTTGATTTGGCTTAATTTGGAGTTCATTTAGGTTGAATTTGAGCTTGAAAAATAGGCTTAACTTTTGTAAAACTCTGTCAACAATTTCTTAGGCATAACAAAAGTTGTTTTGATAATTTTAAACATAACATGCACATATTAATTCATAGGAGACACAAACATTAATTACACTATACATACATTAATACATATAAAACAATAACATTAATTTCATTATACATACAAAATAACACATATATAACATTCAAGATATACTAGCTTAAACACATTTAGCCTATCACCAAATCATCTACTCCAATATTAACAACATATGACTCTCATCAATTAAGATGCTCATAAAGTTCAATTATTAAAACAAATAAAACATATACATGGAAATTAAATGAAAATTAAAGTTAGATCATTTTAGATGTAATCAATCACGTGAGCAAGCAATATATACGATTTTTCGAGAATCACATGTTTGAATGGATTTACCCCTCCATTCGGTGGTTAGGTGTTCCGAGCAACAAGGCCATAGTTTGCAATGATTTTTTGTAGTTTTTGTACAGATTCCTACTAGCTACTAAATTGTAGTTAATTCGGGTGCCCACTCACCGTTTAATTACGGGCAATCAAAGCCATATAATATATTTTTGGGTCCTCGACCTCATTACTATGCCCTTATCCCATCAAGGGTATAGTAATGAATGCAATGTGACTCACAACGTGTAATGCATGAATCATTTTTTTTTTTAAATCATCATTGCAGAATATTTAGACATTTTATAAGTGATCATAAAAGTTACATACAAATCATTCCTATACCAAATCTTACAAGGATTAGTTAAGAATTCTTGCCTCGATATACTTATCATAATTTCAATCATATAAGAAAAACACATGTGCTATCATGTTTTATCTTTTTCCTAAAGTCTAGTGCCGCTAAACTACAAGCAAATACATAAGTACAAAATGCGAGAATTTAAACTCACTCGGCTATAGCAGTAGAAGCTTCTTAGTCGAAGTAATCCTTCGAGTAAGGTAGTTCGGACTCCATGTCACCTGTACAAAAGAAATACAAAAAATGAGTATTTCTTAGAAGTTCTACTTAAACTTGCAACTATATTCTACTAAGTTCATCAAAATTCGTATAAAGTAAAATCCTAACTTAAAATGGCTATAACTTGCTCATTTTAACTCGGAATTTCGCATATTATATATATTTTTCTACCTACTCGAAAAGATCTATCCATTTCTATGGTTATTTTCTATATAAAGGTCATTTGGTTTTCTAAAAGTCACAGTACAGATTCAACACGAAAATCCCAGGCTTTGTAAAACAATTTTCCAAACTCATATTTGTTTAAAAATCCTTTAAAAAAAGTATAAATATGTATATAATTGAAAAATCCTTTGGGTATATCTATATATATATATATATATATAGACTCATATTGTATGCAAAAATTCTAATGGTGTTGTCTCAACGATGATTTTTTGTATAACAATTTATTTTGCGGTGCTAAAACTTAAAACTTAATAATTTTCTTTTCTAAGTATTTTGGAGAAACTTTATAATTTCTTAGGCTATTGTAAATAAGGGTATTCTTCTTTTGTTGTTCCCAATTTCTTTTTCCAAAAAAAGAAAATTCTTTTAACTTTAATCTTCTAAAAATTTTGCTTTTTGTGGCAAAAATGAAGTTTTTAAAGTTTTTATCAAATTATTAATAATTTCCATTATTTTTGAGATTATTATGTTTATGTTCTTTTTATCTTTTTGAAAATGGGTTTATCACATATAAGCTTGCCGACCTTTATTTTCTAAGTGGTTTATAAATTATTGAGTTGATTTTATCTCAACTTTGAAAATTAGTCTAGTTTTTTGTTTTCATTATGGAGTTGATAAAAATATTATAAGTAAGCTTTTTAGGAAAAATTTGCTTATCAAAGAACTATTACCACTAGTTTTAGTAAACGTCATGTGACTTTTTATAAAAGGAAAGTTTAGCTTTGTTAACAAATTTCATGATAAATTCCTCTTTTATTTGTCTTTTAAGAAAATCTTAATGGATTTGAAAAGAAGTTGTGAAATAACTTTTCTACGTATTTGGTAACTAAATCTTGATTTAGAGACAAAGTTATATACATTAAAAGAATTTAGTTTCATTTTCCTTTTTCAAAAGAAAATTACACTTTAAACTTTGTTGAGACAATATCATTATGATGATGCATGTATATGAGCATGTAAAATAACATGATGAAAATATAAGAAAAAGATAAGAAGCAAAATAATAAGCAAGATAATAAGATCAAGTATTGGGAACCTTAGCTTCATCAAGGTTAACCTGGTCAAGTATTGGGAGTCTTATTTTCATCAAGGCATCTCGAGACTAAGTATAAACTAGTCCCAAAAAGAAAAAGAAAAAGAAAGAAAAACAAAAGCAATTATAATAAGCTTATTAATGAGTTAGTGAGCATTTAGACCCTAAAATATATATATATATAATATATATAAGTTAGAAGTATAATAACAATAATAATAATATAGCATCATAATAATAACATGATAATAAAAATATCAGAATTCTTGGCATGTGCAAGAACAAAGCATGAACATGTTGTTGCTTCTCATATAAGTTTTTGAAACATAACACTATAGACATGATAAGTTACATGACATGGAAAATAAATGGTTGAAAAATATAGGTAATAATATTTACCTAAAGTGGGAATATAGAAGTGGTAATGTAAGAGAGGTTTTGGATAGTTTATGTATGTAGAAAATATATAAGAATCGGGTAGTAAAGAAAGTGAAAAGAAGATTTTGGGAGAGGAGTGAATTTGAGAGAGTTTTGTTAAGGTAAATGAATGTGTGAAAGAAACGGAGGAAGAAGGGGTATTTATAGAGTTTTGAGGAGGAAAATTGTGTGATTAAAATAAATTGAAAAAGAAAATAAAATGTATGCATGAGAGAGAGAGAAGGGGCTGACGTGGAGAGAAGGAGTGATTTTTGTTTGTTTTGTATTTTTGTTAATTAAAAGTAATAAGTTATAAGGTATAATATGAATGAAGATGCATGGGAAATGTAAAAAGTAGAGAATAGGTATGTAGAGTGTAAGAATAGGTGTAAAAAAAGTAGAAATAGATAAATAGTAGCGAATAGTAGATAAAATAAATTAATACTGATAATAGAGAAAATACGTGTAATTAAGCTATATATGATATTTTTAGATACGAAAACATTATAAAACTAATATTTTTGAAATCCTTGGATTTTTACGAGTTTATTGGTATTATTGGAATATTTTTGCTACTTAGTGTAACAGGGCACGGTTTTCTAAAATTGATCCCATTCGAATCTGAGAGACACTAAAAATTATCGAACCTGATATTTTTAAGCTACCTTATATTATTACGAACTATTTTTCATAATTATTTCAATTTTATTGTTTAGGGGTTAAGAGCGCAGAATTGCCGGATCTAAATCTACCAGGATTTGATATAGATTTGTCGACTTTGGAGTTTCTAGTTGACTTCCGGTTTAGGGTTTAAGCATAAACTATATCATAAAATCTAGGGGATTACACCCATAATATGAGATAAGATAAATAAGTCAAATTGGATAATTTCAAGTCTATACATGCTTGATGGAAGCCCTTAAATCCATTTTAGAATATGTATAATCTATTATTATTAAGTAAATATTTTCTATTGATGTCAAAAAATCATAACAATTTAAAGTATAGTGGTTACTTTATTTATCTTATCTCTTTTTTTTTTTTTTTTACTCTCTCTTTCTTCACTCTTTACTTTATGTAACAATATATTATTTGCAAAGACTTGGATCCACCACTTATATAAAAACAGGTTAATTTGAATCCCTAACCACATATAACCCGTGGAAATTATATGTAAGGTTGTCCACAAAGAATTATTGGGATAATTATTTTCCAAAACCCAAAATAAGAAAACATGTCAAGAACTTCACTTAAAGAAAAGCTTCATATAAACTTAAAATATTTTCCTTTTGTTGCCTTTAAGTCTTGAAACATAGTTCTCAGACATATATAAACATATACACGGTATTACAGACATAGGCTTGTAAACAAGCCATTAACAAACATATAGAGATATTACAACATTATACAAATACAACAAAAGCTTTAGCAAAACTTCTATCTTAATCTATTACAAAATTCCCATCAAAGCCATGGTTAAGTCCTTAATCCTCCTAGTCATTCTGGAAGTCCTCAAAATTGGTTCCATATCTTAAACTGGTATAGAACTCATCATATTCAAAACTTGAAAGATAAAATAATGAGCTAAAGGCCCAGTACACAATGACGAAAATAAATGCGAAGTGGCACACATACTTAAGCTAAATGCAAATGCGACAACCATTAGATTATTATATAATCTTTAGTTAGTCAAGCAACAAGGGAGTATTTAAACTCCAGACAACAGGATATCTAAGGAATCCTAAGTAACGATCTCGACGCTTAGGGGGTTGATATATGTTGTTCAGGAACTTATATCTCCTAGATGATATATCCATAAACGAAAAAAAAAATAGTCTCATTGAAGGCTCTCAGCCATTATCCTACTTTACTTAAACTCAGTCCACAATATGAATTTAGTTCATCGTTCCCATAAACGTTAAATTAAACCATGGAATTTCCTCCCATGTTTAAGAAAATGTTACGCCGATACCAATAACCCTATCGACTATTCGACATACCACTTATGAAAGTCATTGCATCATGACAGGAGTGGCCTAAGCACCTAAAACTATTGTGCCCCCAATCTGAGTAAGGTGCTGCTCCCCGAATTGGATATCGATCTTCCGCTTTAGGGAAAGAATCAGATTTCAACGATAGAAAACACAATCAACACTCATCAATGAATTTAGCCATCTTTAAGTTCTTAATCCATTTTAGATGCCTATCCTAACATCCAACACACAAGTTACTGCGTACTTGGAATAAAGAATCCCAACAAGCTATCAGAATGTACTTTAGAAGCTCATCTTAGAAGATGAATTAGATACTCAACTCAGAGGATACTCAAAAGAATCAGAAATCAAAACTCAACATCTGCTCAAGAAATTGAATTCATATAAGGACTTAAACCATTACTCATTCATTCACTTATCAAACTCATATCATTTGTCCTATTTGATCAGACACTAATGTGGAACCCCACTATGGTTGCGAATATCATCCCGTCAAAATATGTACAGTTTTCCTTTGTCTGTCAAAGTATGTCTTTTCACTTTGTTTAGGGTCTTTTATCAACAAAGACATCAACAAGGCATATATATATATATATATATATATAAATAAGGTCATACAAGCTCACAAGATTGTCATATTTAATCTCAATTCATAAATACAATAGAACTAGCCTTAACCTTAAAGGTCATGAAATTCAAATATAACTCATACATAAGCTTAACTTAATATCTACGTACTTAACAAGTTCATTTAAACTCAATAACAAATCATAAGAACAAATAACACGCAAGGAAAGATAATCGAAGAAAGGTACCACTTAAACATATTAAATCTTAAACTTAACATCAAGGAAATTCAAACAAATTCATAACTCATCATTTATATATTTATCAAAATCATTTAATTTCACTAAGTCATCACAAGATCATAAAGCAAGCAAAGGAAATAATACATACAACATAACTAGTTTTAGTTTAATACTCATAGAAATTCAATTATTGTTAAATCTACAAATCCACTTAATTCATGCTTAACTATATCACTCAATTAACATAACACATCAATTATCATATATCTATCTCATTTTAGGTCAAAAAGATCCATTTCCTATACAATTACACATTTAACAAGTAAAAACAAGTTTTAAACTTTGTTTATAAAAATATTGCAACTGGAAAGAAGTGAAATTTAAGCATTGATACTTTTAGAATTTGCAAAAAATTAAAACACAAAAGTTATAGATCTCTTTTTAAGCTTTCTATAGCAACTTGAATCACCTCAATCAAAGGTCGGATGAAAATGTTATGAGCAAAATACGAAACAACATTGCTATAGGGGGATCCAAACGGGGTCGTTTTAAGGGCTGTTGTAACCTAAGGATTTTATTGGAAAATGATCCGATAGTGCAACACCCCTCCAAACGAGCCGTTTCCAAGGCTGTTTACTCCATACACAACCCAACCCTCTCTCCCCTCACCCCTCCCTGTAAGCTTCGGAAAATTTCTGATCATCGATTCACTGAATCGACTTGATAAAAAATTTAAAAAAAATCAAGTTGATTATAAATTTCTTAATAACTTGATTTTTTTATTAAACTTATAATATACTTTTAAATAGTAGTAATTAAAATTTTTATTTATAAATTCTTCATTTTAAATTTTATCTGAGTAATTGAGCTTATACGATAAAAATATTGTTTGATTAACTGTTTTAATTTTTGAATCACACTATTTTGTTTGATTTAGATCTTTTCTATTTTTGATTAAATTATTTCAAGAAAATTTAATTAACGAGCAATTTAGCAAGATCCATTTTGTGATCAAATAATTATATATAATTATATATATATTAAAATGTATGGTTTGTATTTGGTTCTGCAAAAATTAGGAGTTAGTCTTGTGAAAGCTGACTTTAAGGGCTTTGCTTTGTCTTATATGTATATATACATATATGCTGCGTCTTCTTCTTCTCCTTCTTTCCCGATTTTTTTTCTCTTCTTCTTCTTCTTCTTTTTCTTTTTCTTTTCTTTTTCTTTTTCTTCCTCTACAACAACAGCAGCATCGATTTCCATCAAGTAAGTATATCATCTTTTCTTTCTTTCTTTCCTTCTTATTTCTACTGCTTCTTCTTCTTCTTTCTTCTCCATCGCTCACCGCTCCAGCAACACATACACAGCAAGCATCGCTCATCGCAGCACGCACACACACAACACAGAGCAGCACCGCTCATCGCAGCGCGCACACACCACACAGCAGCAGCACGCCCAATGCTCACTACTCCACCGCTCCATCGCACACACGGGCAAGAATAGAGCATGCTCTATCTCCACCACTAAGCACAAGCACACACCCACACACACCGCACAATGCCACACTACCTTACCGCACACACTCACACGCATAGGGCTGTGCAGTGTTCATGGAGCGCTTGAGCTGCGCTCATCGAGCGCTCTAGGGGCATGCGCCTGGGCAGCCAGCGCTGCCTGTTCTTCAGCAGCGGCGCAGCAGCTGCTCTCCTGGTTGCAGCGATGAAGCTGCACATGTTGATATATATTGGTGTATGTATATATATGTATATTTATCTGTATGTTATATATATATATATATATATATACACTATATTAAATGTCACATTTCTTGTCTTATATGATTATATTTCCTATATATAAAAGTTAAAATATTAATATAAGTATATTTATTTAGTTTATAATATTTTTATACATGCATGTACGTATGTGTGTGTGTATATTATTATTATTATTATTATTGTTCATTTCAAATTAATTCCTTTAACTTTTCGATATGTACCTATGTATATTTATTTATTTATGTCATTTAATTGAAATTTTTTCTTTATCATTATTTTATTATTCTACTTATATTCTAAAAATAACTCTAAAACAGTATTAAATCAGCTTTTTGCGTAAAAATTTGAAATAAACCAAAATAATTTTATTCACATAAGGTTTTAGTACAAAAATTACAGAATTATAGAACTTCTGTAGCATAGATAGTACATTAAATATCTATAATCAATTCTTATAGTATATTCCTATCTTCAATTATATTCAGGTGATTTTGACTCTGAGCTTGACCTGCTTGTTGACTATTACGATTAACAAGAAATATGGACAGGTGAATATATTCCTATGATCTTTATACTTGATTGTATTTGTAGAATAGAATTAATCAAATAATAAACTAACAAGGGATTAGGAAAATAAATTGTGGTTGATGTTACTTGACTTTGGTTGATAAAACATCATAATTATATTAGAATCCCTTAATTGTTCTAGAATAGAAATGAAGTGTGTGATATTTGCTTGCATACCAAGTAAATGAATGTAAAACAAATTGGCATAATAATTGAATATATTCATGCATGGCATATATGCATGTAGAAGGCCATCACCACTACACTTTGACTCGGATGGGCCACACTGTCCTATGAGGATGGTAAACATGGAGGACCAAAGTGATATATGCCTAGTGTGTACCATGGGCCTTATTTTAAGAGATAGGGAACTAAGTCGTCTTGGGGAAACGACCCTTCTCTTAGAATCGCGCCGAGTCATTGTTTTAGATTTATTGCTTTAATGGGATGTTGTTATATGTATATTATTTTCAATATATGAAAAGTTTCTTGATAAATTTGATTCTCGAAGTATAAAAATCTAGATGCTGATGAGTAGATGTACCCCAACGCCAGATTCGGAGGGCATAAATCTAAATATATATATGGTTACCGGTTGGCTATATATATTTGTCCACTTGATTGATTGCATTACATATGTTTGACTTAATAACTTGCTTAGTTTGTTGAAATGGTATAGAGTGAGGATTATAACTCGCTGAGCCTGTGAATCGCTCACCCCCTTATAGTTTATTGCCACAGGATTATATTTGGTACCAGTCAGGACAAGGCTACCTTCAGGTTAGCTCCCCTATGGAATCTAGCTTTTGAGGGAAGGATGTGAGGGTTAAGGAGAGTTCCTTCTTCTTTTATCTTCATCTTAGGAAAGGTTTCTAAAAGTTTTTGAAAAAGGGTTGTAATATTTGTAGGATCAGTAAACCAAACTGCTTTTTTATGTGTACTCCTAGCACTTTTACTTTTACTATTATATTTCTGCAGCTGTTATCAGTTAGTTTTGAGATCATTAGTTTTATATCAAGTGACTGATCTTGTACTATCAAGCCTATTGGTTATCTATTCAGGATATGCTTCTACACAATATTTATGACTTTAACAGACTTATGAGTTAATCTTAAGCCGGGTATTGTGTATGGCGGAACTATCCTGTCTAAGATACCCTTGGGGCATGACACCCACCCCTCCCAAACATTCGGCCGTTTCAACTCAAAATCCTTACTCAAAATTACAACACCCCTCCAAACTGGCCGTTTGATAGGTTGTTTGGAACCTTACGACTTGTCCTGTTTTCTTTCTTCTTTTTAACACTTTCAAAACTTCTTCAAACACATCCTTAACTTCATTCTTTGTTCAACAAACATGTTAACACTTTCAAACATGCTTCTACTTCAATTTCCAACCCATCAAACTTCATATAAACCATTCCAAACATAAAACCACATTCAACACAATATAACACCAAATCCACTTCTCAAAAACCACCCGAATACTTCTCATTTTCAACTTCAATGTACTTCACACTTCATGTCATTTATTTATGTCAAGACCTGCCACCCTAGGCTCCACCACAGCGAAAGGGGCGCCCATAGGCCCTCAGTCTACCCTAGATAGGGATCGTGATGCCAGGTACACTGGCCCTTCTAACACACCCTCAGGCACAACCAGGACACTAGAGGCACTGTGTAACGACTCTGAACTCTATCCACTGAGGTATTGTCTGCTTTGGCCACACGCCGCATGGTTTTGTTCTTTTGGTACCAGCGTTTCCTAGGGGTCACCCATCCTGGGATTGCTCTGCTCATAGCATGCTTAACTTTGGAGTTCTAACAAACTCCAAGCCATTGCACCGAAAATGTATCTCTGTTATTAGAGTTTCACCATCTATATTTAAGGAATATTACATATTCCTCCACTTAGAGAATTGATGTCCCCGTCATTTTTGTTATATAGGTCTAGAACCACTACTCTTATATCATTTGTCATAACTTGCTACCCTAGGCTCTACTACAGTGATGGGGGCGCCTCTAGATCCTTAGGCCACCCTGGGTAGAGATCGTGATGCCAGGTACACTGGCCCTCTCAGCGCACCTTCAAGCACAACCAGGACATTAGAGGCACTATGTAACTACTTGGAACTCTACCCACCGAGGCATTATCCGCTTTGGTCACACGTCGTACGGTTTTATCTTTTTGGTGCCCGCACTTCCCAAGAGGTCACCCATCTTGGGATTGTTCTGCCCAAAGCACGCTTAACTTTGGAGTTCTAACAAACTCCAAGCCATTGCACCAAAAAGATATCTCTGTGATTAGAGTTCCACCATCTATATTTGAGGGGTAGTACAATACAAGTTCTCAAGCTATCAAAATATCACTCAACACAAAATAAACTCATACAATTCATTAAACTCATTTTAGCATAAAGACTTACACCTAAAGCAAAACTTAAACTAACAAACATATACATAAACTAACAAATACTTACCTTAAGGAGCTTTCCTTGTTGGCTTAGCTTTGTTGGAGGCTTGAAGGGGCTTCCCTTGTGAAATTTGCTGAAGAAAGTAAAGCTTGTATGTGTGTGTGTTTGTGAAGCTAAAAGGCTTTGATTTGGGGCTATTTTGGATGTCTGATTTTTTTTCCTTCATTTTTCTATCCAAATTTTACACATTTTAGGCTTATGTTTATCTCTTCTTGACTTTTGAAGGCAGATTTTCAGGAGGCTTAAATGGGCTTAGACTTGGCTAATTCATGGGCTTAAATTTTTGGGTTAAAACATGTTGGATTTGGGCTTGTTTTGAGTCAAATATCTGCTATATTCCCAAGCATATAACACCATATATATAACAACGCTTATTCATACATGAACATTAGTAACCAAATTTCATTAACACTTGCACCAATATAAATTTTCACTAACATAAACACACTTTTATTCACACTAACAAATATATTAACAATATTTACATTAATACAAACATTAGCACATATTTTCTCCATCACAAACACATATATTCTACACTTCAAATTTATTCTAATATGTACACTACACTCTATAATATCTTCTACTCATATATCCATATTAATAGTACATGCTTTAATATAAATTTTCACTCATACATTCATCAACATGAATATCTCATTATGCTAATACAAATACTAACACCAATTTATACTAAAACAAATACAAAATAAGTTTACACTATCATATACTCATATATTATCATCAATATCAATTACACTAACACATGCTCATTTCATCAATTTAACATGCACTTAAAATTTGATATTTAAAACAAATAAAATATATGCATGGAAATTAAATTAGGATTAGAGTTAGGTTATTTCATTCTTTCCAACTTCAAAAAGTTTCATCCTCGAAACTTACCATCTTCATTACTCAAATAACTTAGGACATTTATGTTTCATATTACTTTCCATCTCCCAAGTGGCTTCACTTTCCATTTGTCCATTCACAATACTTTAACAAAGGAGATATCCATCTGATTTCAAAATCTTGATTAGTTCTCAACTATTATTAGGTTAAGTAGAACATTCGGTTGATTACATTGACTATAGCATCTGAAGCTGATACACGTATCATTAATTGAGATCCATAAAAAACATTATACATCTTTGCCCAAATTCTGTGGTATAGCCGATCTGAAAGCCAATAATCCAAATTTCTCTTAAGATTTGATGGAAACCAATGTGGTCTTCTAGTATATAGATAATCCTTTCAACTCATTCATTGGGTTGAGAGTGAAAAGTTTGTTAAACTGAAGTCTTGTTTTCTATGCTCCAAATCCTTGCACATCTGAATATTATTCAAATGTATAGAATAAGTTAACAAATGTGCTTCCTTCACTATTTCTCTTCTTAAATCATTTGTGTTAGGCGCTTATAACCAATTTTTATATTTGAAATAACCATTATCATCCATTTCCAATTCTTTTGATACCATTCAAAAAATTTTCTCCTTCTCAGTCTTCTTTTTGGCTTCATCTGATTTGTTCAAGAATGATATACTATAAATTTAAACTGACAAACATCACTTCTATCTTCTTGGAAGTAATCTCAATATCAAGTTTCTGAAGTTCTTTAAAATTTCCTTTTTGAGTAGTAATCTTGGTTGTTAGGTTTACTTCTTTTCTTCAAGTCTTGGCAATATTGGCTTCTGATGTTTCTCATGTTCTTTTTGATCTCATCGATAAATTAATATACCATTATAAACATCATCACAACCAAATTCAAATAATCTTTAAATGCTTTATTCATTCAGTCCATGAAAGTTGCTGAAGAGTTAGTTAACCCAAGTAGCATGACTAGGATTCAAAATGTCCATACCAATTTTGAAAGACTATCTTGAAAATGTCCTGTACCTTGATTCCAAGTCGATATTATTCATATCGCAATCCATATTAAAGAACACTGTAGCCCTTTTTTGATCGATCAACAACATCATTGATTCTAAGCAGAAGATTTCCATTCTTGATGGTGATCTAATTCAACTTTCCATAGTCCATATACATCTTGAATTTCTATCTTTCTTCTTCATGAATAGATCCGAAGCACCTCAGAGAGAGAAACTAGATCTAATAAAATTAAACTCATGTAAATCTTACATTTGTTGCTTCAATTTTTTTAACTCAGTTGGTGTTGTTATGTAGAGAGCCTTCAATATCGATATTGTTCTTGATATCACTTCAATTCTAATTTCAATTTCTCTAATAGGAGGTAAGTCAAGCAATTCTTCAGGAAACATATTAACAAAATCATTTACCTCTGGTACCAAACTATTATCCATTTCTTCAATATTTACTGTAACCACAATAGATTTTCCAAAGGATTCTCGCCGTTTGATCTTTGCCTCTTCCAAGTATAGGTGAACTCATTACAATCTATTGCGACTTTATATACACTTAATAAACTTATTTTAGAATTACATCAAAATTGAATAAAGGCTAATTTATTACATTAATAGGCATATCATTTAGAGACACACAAAGTACCTCCTTGACTATCATTCTGAATCTGTTCTGCCAATTGGATCTTTGCAATTATATAAACTAAAATATGAAGTTGAAACATCTTGACCTCTTTGAATATCTCATCATTTAATTTACTATGAATTTTTACACTTTCATTCTCTCATCTCTATAATCCCTTGCAGCAAAACATATCAATTTATAAAATTTAACATAATACCCATTAACTGATTTACTCTCTTATCTCAAGCTCAATCAATCATCTATTATTTTATTTCCCAATTGCTATCGAAGAATACTGAATGAAAAGAAATACATCCTAATATATTTTTCATGTAATAAAACTCTGCAACTTCCACTGGTTAAACTCTACTAATCATAAACCTCTTTCTTCAACATATATACTGATAAGTCTATCTTCTCCTCTTCTGAAATATCACATGCTACAAAAACTTTTCTAATTCCCCCATACAATCCTCAACCATATTAGGATCGGCATCTATTTTAAACATATGCATGTAATTCATTTATAACACACACATGTGTAATTGAAAGCATGCTTTAGATTTCATCAAATACATGTTGGCTTTAAAAGTAACAAACAATTAATCAAGCAAACAAACTGCAAATATAAGAAATAACATGTGCATACAAGATATTTATAACTCACATGTATGAAATTTAAATCACACTTTAAAATCTCACTAAGCTCAAGTTAGTATTTAAGGCATCAAATAAACAATTCAACCAACAAACAAGTAAGCAATCGATCAAATAAGTTAGTAAACAACAAATAAATCAAGCAACTTATACATACCATACATTTATAATTCACATATATAGAATTCAAATCATACTTGAATTTATTAAGCCCAAGTTAACATTTAAAAGCAACAACAAGCAATTAAACAATCAAGTAATTAAACAATAATTAAAATAAGCATACACAATCATTCAAACAAACTTAACTCTCTCTCTTATACTCACTATCCGTGTATAAGGTTAGGTCGCTTTCAAACTATCACATTTAGGCAAATAATTATGCAAACCCTTCTCTGATACCATCTGTAAAGACCTGGATCCACCACTTATATAAAAATAGGTAAATTTGAATCGCCAACCATATATAACCCGTAGAAATTATATGTAAGGTTGTCTACAAAGAATAGTTTAGATAATTATTTGCTAAAACCCAGAATAAGAAAACATACCAAGAACTTCACTTAAAGAAAAACTTCATATGAACTTAAAATATTTTCCTTTTGTTGCCCTTAAGGCTTGAAACATAGTTCTCACACATATATAAACATATACAGATATTACAGACATAGGCTTATAAACAAGCCATTAACAAACATATAGAGATATTACAACATTATACAAAATACAACAAAAGCTTTAATAAAACTTCTATCTTAATCTATTACAAAACTCCCATAAAAGCCATGGTCAAGTCCCTAGTCCTCTTAGCCATTATGGAAGTCCTCAAAATTGGTTTCATATTTTAAACTGGTATAGAACTCATCATCTACAAAACCTGAAAGATAAAATAATGAGCCAAAGACCCAGTACATAGTAACGAAAACAAATACGAAGTGGCACACATACTTAAGCTAAATGCAAATGCGACAACTATTAGATTATTATATAATCTTTATTTAGTCAAGCAATAAGGGAGTATTAAAACTCTGGACAACAGGGATATCTAAGGGATCCTGAGTAACGATCTCGATGCTCAAGGGATTGATATAAGTTGTTCAAGAACTTATATCTCTTAGATGATATATCAATAAATGAAAAAGAAATAGTCTCATCTAGGGCTCTTAGCCGTTACCCGACTCTACTTAAACTCAGTCCATAACATGAATCTAGTTCATCGTTCCTATAAATATTAAACTAAACCATGGTATTTCCCTATAGGTTTAAGCAAACATTACGTCGATACCAATAACCTTATCGACTATCCACTGTACCACTTATGAAAGTCATTGCATCATGATGCGAGTGGCCTAAGCACCTAAAACTACAGTGCCACCAATCTGAGCAAGGTGCCGCTTCTTTAACCTGATATCGATCTTCTACTCTAGGGCAAGAATCAGATTTTAACCGGTAGAAAACAAAATCAATACTCATCAATTAATTTAGCCGTTTTTACGTTCTTAATCCATTTTAGATGCCTATCATAACATCTAACACGCAAGTTACTGTATACCTGATATAAGGAATCCCAACAAGGTCTCAGAAAGTACTTTAGGAGCTCATCTTAGAAGATAAATCAGATACTCAACTTAGAGGATACTTTAGAAAAATCAGAAATCAAAACTCAACATCTGTTCAAGAAACTGAATTCATATAAGGACTCAACGATTACTCATTCATTCACTTATCAAACTCATATTATTTAAGTCCTATTAGATCAGACACTAATGTGGAATCTCCCTATGGCTGCGAATATCACCCTGCCAAATTATGGAAAACTCTCCTTTGTCTATCAAAGTATGTCTTTTCACTTTGTTTAGGGTCTTTTAGCAACAAAGACACCAACAAGGCATATATATATATATATATATATATAATAAGCTCATACAAGCTCACAAGATTGTCATATTTAATCTCAATTCATAAATACAATAAAATTAGGCTTAAGCTTAAAGGTCATGAAATTCAAATATAACTCACACATAAGCTTAACTTAATATTTACATACTTAGCAAGTTCATTTAAACTCAATAACAAATCATAAGGACAAATAACATGTAAGGAAAGATAATTGAAGAAAAGCACCACTTAAACATATTAAATCTTAAACTTAACATCAAGGAAATTCAAATAAAATTCATATAAATGCATAACTCGTCATTTATATATTTATCAAGATCATTTAATTTCACTAAGTCATCACAAGATCATAAAACAAGCAAAGAAATAATATATACAACATAACTAGTTTTAGTTTAACACTCATGTAAATTTAATTATTTGATAAATCTACAAATCCACTTAATTCTTGCTTAAAAATATCACTCAATTAACATAACACATCAATTATCATATATCTATCTCATTTTAGATAAAAAGATCCATTCCTATGCAATCACACATTTAACAAGCAATCACACATTTAACAAATAAAAACAAGTTTTAAACTTTGTTTGTAAAAATGTTGCAGCTGGAAAGAAGTGAAATTTAAGCATCGATACTTTTATAATTTGTAGAAACTTAAAACATGAAACTTATATATCTATTTTTAAGCTTTCTATAGCAAGTTGAATCATCTCAATCGAAGGTCAGATGAAAAAATTATAAGCAAACATGAAACAACATTGCTATAGGGGGATCCAAACGGGGTCGTTTTAAGGGTCGCTGCAACCTAAGGATTTTACTCAAAAATGATCCGAGAGTGCAACACTCCTCTAAAAGGGCCATTTCCAAGGTTGTTTACTCCATACACCCCCCGCATATTGGCCGTTTCAGAGGTCGTTTTAACTCAAAACCCTTACTCATAAATTACAACACCCCTCCAAATCGGTCGTTTGACATGGTGTCTGGAATCTTACGACTTACCCCGTTTTCTTTCTTCTTTTTAACACTTTCAAAACTTCTCCAAACACATCTTTAACTTCATTCTTTGTTAATGAACATTTTTACACTTTCAAACATGCTTCTACTTCAATTTCCAACCCATCAAACATCATATCAACTATTCCAAACATAAATCCACATTCAACACAACATACCACCAAATCCACTTCTTAAAAACCAACCCAACACTTCTCATTTTCAAATTCAATTTACTTCAAACTTCATGTCATTTATTTAGCAAATTATACAAGTTCTCAAGCTATCAAAATATCACTCAACAGAAAATAAACTCATATAATTCATTAAACTCATTTCAGCGTAAGGACTCATACTTAAAGCAAAACTTAAACTAACAAACATGTACGTAAACTAACAAATACTTACCTTAAGGAGCTTTACTTGTTTTCTTAACTTTGTTGGAGGCTTGAAGGTGGCTTCCCTTGTGAAATTTGTAGAAGAAAGTAAAGCTTGTATGTGTATGTATTTGTGAAGGTAAAAGGCTTTGGTTTAGGACTGTTTTGGATGTCTGATTTTTTTTTCTTCATTTTTCTATTCGAATTTTACACATTTTAGGCTTATGTTTATCTCTTATTTCACTTTTGAAGGCAGATTTTTAGGAGGCTTAAATGAGTTTGGACTTGGCTAATTCATGGGCTTGAAATTTGGGTTAAAACATGTTGGATTTAGGCTTGTTTTGAGTCAAATATCTATTGTATTCCTAAGCATATAACAACATATACATAACAACATTTATTCATACATGAACATTAGTAACCAAATTTCATTAACACTTGCACCAATATAAATTTTCACTAACATAAACACACTTTATTCACACTAACAAATATATTAACACTAATTGCGTTAATACAAACATTAATATATATTTTTTCCATCACAAACACATATATTCTACACTTCAAATTTTATTCTAATATGTACACTACACTCTATAATATCTTCTACTCACATATCCACATTAATAGTACATGCTCTAATATAAATTTTCACTAATACATTCATCAACATTAATATCTAATTATGCTAATACAAATACTAACACCAATTTATACTAACACAAATACAAAATAAATTTACACTATCATATACTCATATATTATCATCAATATCAATTACACTGACACATGCTTATTTCATCAATTTAACATGCACCTAAAATTTGATATTTAAAACAAATAAAATATATGCATGGAAATTAAATTAGGATTAGAGTTAGGTTATTTCATTATTAATCTATTATTATTAAGTGAATCTTTTTTATTAGTGTAAAAAAATCATAATAATTAAAGTATGGTAGTTGACTTATTCATGTTGTCTCTTTTTTGGTTTTAATCTCTCTTTCGTCTTTAATTTGTGTAAAAATTTATTATTCAATGAATCTTCTATTATTATTTAGTGAATATTTTTTATTGGTGTCAAAAATCATATATGGTACGTGCCTTATTTACCTTATCTCTTTTTTTTTACTCTTTCTCTCTCTTCACTCCAAACTTTCTGTAACAAATTATATATCTATCTTAACTAAGCTAATATAAGTTATTCGTGTCAAAAAATAGGAACAAAGTATGGATAGTTAAAAAAAAAGTATGAGTAGTTATTTTTTTACACCAATAAAAAAGATTCACTTAATAATAAATTGTTACAGAAAGCAAAGAGTAAAGAAAGAGGGAGTAAAATAAAAAAGAGATAAGATAAATAAGGCAACTACCATACTTTATCTATCTAACTATTTTAATTAATCTAATCTAAGTTATTCGTGTAAAAAAATAGGAAAAAGTATGGATAGTTAAAAAAAAAAAAAGTATGGGTAGTCATTTTTGACACTAGTAAAAAAGATTTACATAATAATAAATCGTTAGAGAAAGTAAAGAGTGAAGAAAGAAAGAGTAAAATAAAAAAGAGATAAAGATAAATAAGGCAACTACTATACTTTATGTATCTATCTTAATTTAGCCAATCTAAATTATTCATGTCAAAAAAATAAAAACAAAGTATGGATAGTTAAAAAAAAGTATGGGCAATTTTTTTTGACACGACTAAAAAAGATTCATTTAATAATAAATTGTTACAGAAAGTAAAGAGTGAAGAAAGAGAGAGTAAAATAAAAAGGTGATAAGATAAATAAGGCAACTACCATATTTTATACTATTATGATTTTCGACACCAATAAAAAAATTCACTTAATAATAACAATAGAAGATTTATTTAATAATAAATTGTTAGATAAATGAAAGAGTGAAGAAAGAGAGAGTAAAATAAAAAAAAAAGATAAGATAAATAAGTCAACCACCATACTTTAGTTATTATGATTTTTAGACAATAATAAAAAAGATTCACTTAATAATAATAGATTAATAATAAATTGTTACGTAAAGTAAAGAGTGAAGAAAGAGAGACTAAAAAAAAAAAAAGAGAGATAAGATAAATAAGGCAACCACCATGCTTTAATTATTATGATTTTTTTTAAACATATAAAAAAGATTGACATAATAATAATAATAATAATAATAATAATAATGAATGAATGAATGAATGAATGAATGAGTTGTAATTATAATTGAATCTTTTTTGCAGTTATTGTTAGGAAGTATAGATTAGTTATAATGTATTAAGAAGTGAATGAATTAAGATAAGTTAATACCAAAACATCATGAATGTTAAAATGCATGCCTTTGTGAATTAAATGTTGTGACATGTAACAAGATGTCAAGAGGGAATAGACAAATTGTGAAAGCATGAATCCTATGAATAAGAGAGAGGAAAAGAGAAAAAAAAAACACACAAAACCAAAATTACAATGACATAGCAAGTAAGAAACCTAAAAGTAAAAAAAATTTGACATAATATCCCAAAATCATTGCATTTCCACTTTTGATGATCGTGTATGAAAAATTTCATGTCATTTCCAAATAATCACACCATGCACACTCTTCCTCACTCTGCATAAAGCTTACTCTCACTTCCATTTCTCATGCCTTCTCTTTCCCTTCCAAACCCTAAACAGACAATTACTCTCTCTCTATAGGTTTTTTTTTTTGTTTCATCTTGTCATATTTAAAAAGAAAAAACCTCTATTTGTGTCAAAAAAATACATATGGTATCTTTAATTTTTATGGATAGTTATTTTTTATATCTCCACTCTTCTCTTTCTCTCTCTTTCCTCCCTTCAATTTTTTGTAACAAAAACCGTTTCCACTTTTTCTTTTTTTTTTTCCTTTTATATTTGACATGAGCAATACGGGTGCTTAATATACTACTAATCTCTTAATTTATATGCTATAACCATCAAAGGTACTTGATTGAATTTTCTAAAATACTTTGAAATAGCCATAATTTTAATATATATTAATGCATGCTAAATTTGATAATTATATGTGTGTATGTGTTTAAGTGGATTAGTGTGTTTGTAATGTTGGGTGTGTTATAACATATGTGATTAGATAATATGCTATGGTAAATACATCTAGGTTGATAGTTTATTCATGTTAGAAATTATCATGTTAGTATTAATTGTTATTGTAATGAATTATATGTGTTGAATTTAAGCTTGTTTTAGGCCTAAATTAGATCCTACACTTAGCAGATTTTTTAAAGCCCAGTCAAGCCCAAACTTAGGTCCATAACTAAGCCCAAATAAGGCCCAAGCCTCTCCAAATCTGCCCTCCTCAAAAGTCAACAACATTTAGATAAACATAAGAGTCTAATTGAGTCATTAGACAACCCAAAACAGAGCAAAGAAAAAGAAAATTCGTAACTCAAGAAGGCTAAAATTTTTCAAGATCCAAATCAAGTATTCTTGGATTCAACACACCAAAAATCCTTCCCCAAGCCTTATATATACATTGAGGTAAGTTTATTTGATGTTTGAAATGCTTTATTTCCCTCTTAATCCATGAAATATGCATGTGTGGTAAAATATAAGTAGTTAGAATGCTAAATTCTTGTTGAAATGTTGTAGAATTGTTAGGAAAGTTTTAGAACGCTTGAGTTGTTGTAGATAGGTTATAGTAGGCTTTCATGTGGTTTGGAAGTGAAGTGTTGAAGTATAATAAGTATTAGAATTGTTTGAAGTGTGTTAGAGTTGGTGAAAGTTGATGAAAAAGAGTTTGATTCTTGTAGAGTAGTGTTTGAACTTGTTTGAAGTTGAGGAGTGGAGATCACTCTTGTTTTATGATGTTGAATGTACAAGAAGTGTTGTATGAAGTTTGTATAAGGTTTAGGACATGTTAGGAGTTGAGAAAAGTTGAGTTTTGAAGTTAAAACAAAGGAAAAGTGTGAAAAGTCGGAAATAGGGGTGACATCACGGGCGAGCTAAGACCGGTGATATCGTCTGATTTTTGTAAAAAATTCGTCAGGCAAGATATCACGGGCGAGGTAAAGGGTGTGATTTAGACTGATCATACATTTTTCCTTAGTCACGGGCGAACAAAAGGGCGTGATTTGGTCTGTGACAAAATTTTTCAAAATCACGGGCGAACAATGGGGCGTGATCCATCCCCTGCAGCAATGTGTTTTCGTAAATTAATCATAACTTTTTCATACAAACTCCGATTTAAGTGATTCAAATTGTGTTGGAAAGCTTGAAAAGAGATCTAAAACTTTCATGTTTTGAGTTTTTACAAAATAAAAACTTATCAAAGCCGAATTTTCATTTCTTTCCAGCTGCTCCATTTTCCAAATAAAGTTAAAAACTTATGTTTGATAGTTAATGTAATTTTATGATTAATTATTGAACTTGTATGGTGTTGTATGATGATTGTATATGTATATAAGTCATATTATGACTTGAATGATTTTAATCAAGATCCTATGATTTCCTAAGCTTTAAACTAGTAGATATAAGCTTGGCTTAGGATAGTATTGTTAATATGATTTGATTTATGTGAAACAGAGATAGATACTCAGTTGGAGACCCTCTTTATTTTGAATCGAATCAGGTACACAATACTTTGATTGATTGTTGCTTAGGATAGGCATATACCAAATTGATTTTAATTGAAGATTAATAAGAGATATTAAAATTGGTTGTGCTTTACGTCGTTGAATTCGCAACCGGGAAGCGACAACCTTGTCATGATGCAATGGCACGGTAGTTTAGGCACTTAGCCCAATTCTTTATCATGATGCAATGACTCAAATCCATGATGCAATGGTTCACCATGATGCAATGGTGATTTCTTTTATTGGCTAAGTGGGTAGCTAATAGGGTTAACTGTATCGGTATATCCTCTACTTAGGCTCGGAAGGAAATAATATGTTTTAGTTCATGGGTATGGGACCGTTGAACTAATTGATATTATAGACCGAGATAAGTGGATTATATAAAGGAGTGTGAACCCTAAATGAAGCTATCGTTCTATATTAGTTAGATATAGGAGATATAGGTATCCGGTCTATCTATATCAACCCCCTGAGCAGCTGCTGTTACTCAGGACCCTTAGAATTCCCAAGCTTGAGTCGGAGTTTGAATACTCCAATGTTGTTTTATTCACTTAACTAAAAGATAATGAAGTTGTGGTGATTTATTGCATTGTTTTTAGTTAAGTGAGCATTGCATATGTATTTGTTTGCATTATTGTGTACTGGGCCTTTGGCTCATACTGCTATCTTGCAGGTGACTTTGATGACGAGCTCTATGACGATATGGGCTATGGGAATGATTGGGAAGACTCTATAGATGACTAGGAGAGAGGCCTAGTATATGCTTAGGATTCCTTTTGATGAAGATTTCTTTTTGAAGTGTTTAAGCTTATTTGTTAAGCCTTGGAATGTAATTTGTGTTGAATTGTATTTGTAATATAGTTGGGGTTGTAAGTAGGATTTCTATGTTTATATGTTCCTTGAGAAGTCGTAATGTATAAATATATTATGTATGGCTTGTATATAGTTAATGACCCACTGCCCGTGTAGTGGTAATGTTTTAATTCAAAGAATATGAATGTTATATCTATTTTAAACAGGTAGCCATTACAAACATTTCTTTTTAAGATGACCTTACGTATAATACTTGAATATTGTTCCTAATATTTGGGTATTATGCGTGATCGGGAGATTTGGCACACTTAATAATTGGGTTAAGTGGGTCGGGTCTTTACATACTTAATACTATTAAATGTCTTCTAATCTAAATTAATATTCTATAAACTGATATTAATTGATGATTGTAATTAATAAATAAAATAAATCAATTAACAGTTAGGATAGATGTGATGGATTTTAGTCAATACCTTAAGAAATATAATAAATGTTTAAAAAACTTCCAAAATTATATATAAGTTATTAAAGTTAATAATTACCTGTACAAAACAATCAACTTGTTTTTTATTGAGTTATTCGTAAAAGAAAATAATTCATGATCGTTTTTGTCAAATCTAATTATTTCAAAGCTAAAAGTATTTATACTTGTACTCTGAATACTATATGGTATATTTAGATAATTAACTTGCTTTAAATTTTTAATTACTCGATTAATTATTGCTTATTTACACAATTAAAGAGGAAAAAAAAAGAAAAGAAAACCGTTTTCTTTAGGTTTTTTATTTTTATTTGATCTTTTTAGCACTTTCAATGATAAGTGGAGAACATTGATGAAAGAATACTTTTCGAGAAATGGGTTTCTAATCCTCATGAATTTATGTTCTTCACCATAACTTTTTCTCTCTTTTTTTTCCCGGAGAAGCAAATGAAGTACACTTGTTGAGAAAATTAAACACTACAAAGTAATTAAGAAATAGTTTCGGTTAATTAGGAGACATGATTTTTTTCATTAATAGTATAATACTTATATTGATCTAACGAATAATTCAATAATTAACAAAACTCTATCATATTAAGCAAAAGTTTTAGAAATTATATATGTATTTACTCTATGATCATTTTTTCTTAATCCTCAAATCCCAATCCAAGTATGTACTCCACCATAAAATTCAAACGAAGTGTGGTCCTCCTGAAGATAGAGAGTCTTCTTAATGCAGTTGAATATATTGACACAAATTCTCTAAATGTTTGCACACGGTAATTCATGAACAAATAATGCAACATATAGAAGTAGAGGCAATGCAGCAATTAGAATTGGAATTCCTCTCTTTGTTGGAAAGTGAAGAAGAATACCGGTATGTTTTCATTTCTAATTTGCCCTTTCGATTTTTTTTCAATTACATTCTAATTATGAAATTTCACTAGATTGAGCAACATAACTCATATGGATAATTTTCCATATGCGAGGTTAATTATTTTCATACTTTTAATTATTAATTGGGTCTTGTGTGCCACAATAAATTTCATTAGATTCTAGCTCTATTGGCCAATTTGAAAGATGCTTGGTTGCGCATGTACTTTGAAAATTAGGGTGCACTTGTTTCAGTAGGAAATGATGAGTAATTTTGATTAACAAATATGAAAAAAAAGGGAAAAATCATTTTTCACCCGAAGAAAGTAAATTTTTGAGATAGATCCATTAGGAAGACCCTTTCCATTGACAAAAGTGTGAATGAATGTACCTAGATGTACTTGTTTAAATAAATCCACTTTTCACTTTTTTATCCAATTTGTATTTTCATATAAATCTTATGATTGATGTAGAAAAATATATAATAGAACATTACACTGTGCTCTTAGAAAAGTGTGTCATATGGGATTTCAAAACTAGACTTTTTAACTTTCTCTGTAATATGTAAACATAATCCATTCGATTTAGGAGCTTTCTTTTTTTTTTTTTCTTTTTATAATAAAATTTTTTTGCATACTTAGATTTATAGAACCCACTTATTTTTTGACACCAATAAAAATAAGGCAATTACCATACTTTATTTATTTATCTTAATTAATTCAATCTAAGTAATTCGTGTCAAAAAAATAGGAACAAAGTACGGATAGTTAAAAAAAAGTATGGATAGTTATTTTTGACACTAATAAAAAGATTTACTTAATAATAAAGAGTGACAGAAAGTAAAGAGTGAAGAAAGAGAGTAAAATAAAAAAGAGATAAGATAAATAAGGCAACTGCCATACTTTATGTATCTATCTTAATTAAGCCAATCTAAATTATTTGTATCAAAAAATACAAACAAAGTATGGATAGTTAAAAAAAAGTATGGAAGTTATTTTTTGACACCAATGAAAAAGATAATTTAATAATAAATATATAGAAAGTAATGAGTGAAGAAAGAGAGAGTAAAAAAAAAAAAAAAAATAAATAAGGTGAAATAGCTATAATTTATATATTAATGCATGCTAAATTTGATAATTATATGTGTGTATGTGTTTGAGTGGATTAGTTGTTTGCAATGTTGGGTGTGTTATAACATATGTGATTATAATAAACTATGGTAAATATATCTAGGTTGATAGTTTATTCATGTTAGAAAATTATCATGTTAGTGTTTATTGTTATTGTAATGAATTATATGTGTTGAATTTAAGCTTGTTTTAGGCTAAATTAAAATTCTAAACATAGCAGAATTTTTAAAGCCCATCAAGCCCAAACTCAAGTCCATATTTAAGCCCAAATAAAGTCCCAAGCCTTGCCAAACTCTGCCCTCCTCAAAAGTCAACACCATTTAGATAAACATCAAGTCTAATTGAAGTAAGAACAACCCAAAACAGAACAAAGAAAAGAAAATTCGTAACTCAAGGAGCCCAAAAATTTTCAAGACCCAAATCAACTTATCTTGGACTCAACACACCAAAAATCCTTTCCCCAAGCCTCATATATACATTGAGGTAAGTTTTATTTGATGTTTAAGATGCTTTATTTTCCCTTAATCCATGAAATATGCATGTGTAGTGTAATATATGTAATTGGTATACTAAATTCTTGTTGAAGTGTTGTAGAGTTGTTAGGAAAGTTTAGAATGCTTGAGTTGTTGTAGATAGGTTGTAGTAGGCTTTCATTGTGGTTTGGAATTGAAGTGTTGAAGTATGATGAGTATTAGAATGTTTGAAGTGAGCTAGGTTGGTGGAAGTTGATGAAGAAGAGTTTGATTCTTGTAGAGTGGTGTTTTGAACTTGTTTGATGTTTAAAGTTGAAGTTTATGTTGTTTGAATGTTATATTGATCATATAACAAGCTATGAGAGACTTTGGAATGAGTTTAAAGAACTTTGAAAGTGTAAAATGCATTTAAAGAACAAAGGAATTCGTTTTCTTTTTGTTCCAGTATGCATACAACTGCTGCGGGCGTGCACAGTGGCCATGCAGGCCTTAAATCTCAAAAATTCGTCTCGGGTCACATTTTCCTACCTGCACGGCCTCGAGCACGGCCATGCACAAGCCCATGCAGCCCTTAAATGCTTAAAAACTCTGTCTCGGGTCACTTTTTCATACTGCACGGCCTCGAGCACGGCCATGCACTCGGCCGTGCAGACTTTCCCCTGTTTCGCAGCCCTTTGTAATTCAAATAACTTTTTCATCCGACCTCCGTTTGAGGTGATTCAAGTTGCGTTGGAAAGCTTAAAAAGATCTACAACTTTCATGTTTTAAGTTTTTACAAATTTTAATAGTAATAATGCTTAAATTTTAGTTCTTTTCAACTGATACACTTTTCAAACAAAGTTTAAAACTTATAATTGGTTGTTAAAAATTCTCCCAAGCTTGATAAATGATCATTTAAGTATTTGTTGAGTATTGTATGATAATATATGATAACTAAATGCTATGTGATGATGTTGTAATGATTTATTTGAATTTCTTTGGATGATTATACTTGAGATTTGATGAATATATACTTGAACTAAGTGTGAGTTTGTAATTACTTCTTTTACAGTGATTGATCCCCTTTCGGTTATTTCCATTGATTCTCGAGCTAGTACAGGTACACAATACTTTGATTGATTGTGCTTAGGATAGGCATATACCAATTTGACCTTAATCAAAATTAATAAAAAGATATTGAAATTGGGTGTGCTTTACGTCGTTGAATCCGGATCCGGGGAGCGACAACCTTGTCATGATGCAATGGCACGGTAGTTTAGGCGCTTAGCCCAATCTTTTGTCATGATGCAATGACTCAAATCCATGATGCAATGGTGGTTCACCATGATGCAATGGTGGTTTCTTTTATTGGCTAAGTGGGTAGCTAATAGGGTTAACTGTATCGGTATATCCTCTACTTAGGCTCGGAAGGAAATAATATGTCTTAGTTCACGGGTATGGGACCGTTGAACTAATTGATATTATAGACCGGGATAAGTGGATTATATAAAGGAGTGTGAACCCTAGATGAAGCTATTGTTCTCTATCGGTTAGATATAGGAGATATAGGTATCCGGTCTATCTATATCAACCCCCTGAGCAGCTGCTGTTACTCAGGACCCCCAGAATTCCCAAGCTTGAATCGGAGTTTGAATACTCCAGTGTTGTTCTATTCACTTAACTAAAAGATAATGAAGTTGTATTGATTTATTGAATTGTAGTTAAGTGAGCATTGCATATGTATTTGTTTGCATTATTGTGTACTGGGCCTTTGGCTCACGCTGCTATCTTGCAGGTGACTTTGATGACGAGCTCTATGACGATATGGGATATGGGACTGATTGGGAAGACCCTACGGATGACTAGGAGAGAGGCCTAGTATATGCTTAGGGTTCCTTTTGATGAAAATTTCTTTTTGAAGTGTTTAGGCTTGTTTGTTAAGCCTTGGAATGTAATTTGTGTTGAAGTGTATTTGTAATATAGTTGGGTTGTAAGTAGGATTTCTATGTTTATATGTTCCTTGAGAGTTGTAATGTATAAATATATTATGTATGGTTGTATATAGTTAATGTACCACTACCTATGTAGTGGTAATGTTTTAATTCAAAGCATATGAATGTTATATCTATTTTAAACAGGTAGTCATTACAAACATCTCTTTTTAAGACGACCTTACGTATAATACTTGAATATTGTTCCTAATATTTGGGTATTATGCGTGGTCGGGAGATTTGGCACACTTAATAATTGGGTTAAGTGGGCCGGGTCTTTACAGTTGGTATCAGAGCCTTAGTTTGTATGACTGCTTGTTTAAATGAGATTGCTAAATATGATTTGACTTTAAGTGTAGTGTGATTTGTTTAGGATAAACTTAAGTTGATTTGAGTGATGCGGTTTGTTTGATTATTGCTTTGATTGTTTGTGAGATTGTTAATTGAGTGACATTTCATTAGGATTGCATATTTAACAAGTGCCATGCATATATTATATGTTGTTTATAGATGGATAGAACTCGGAGACAAACTAGACAACAGTCGGAACGAGAGGACATGCCACCTCCTCCATCATCATCAACTGCTCAAGCTTCTATTTCATCATCTATTCCAGCTTCTACTACTACTCCATCTCCTGCTTCTGCTTCTACAGCTCAAGCTCCACAACCACCTCCGATGCCCCAAATGCCTTCTTTTCCTCCCATGCCACCAATGCCAGAGATGACACAAATGCCAATGGGAGATCCGAATGCTATGTGTGCGATATTCAGAGATATGTTTGCTATGATGCAACAGTATCAACAAATGATGTACCAACACCAGCAACAGTTTGTACAACAACATACTCCTCAAGCGATGGGTCATGGAGCAAATGTGCAAGGCAATGAGAGGAATGACCAAGTTAAGTTACATGATTTTGTCAAGATTGTGCCAGAATTTGATGGAACAATTTCAGATCCTACTACTGCTGAGCATTGGGTTGAAGAACTAGAGAAAGCCTTTGCAGCTAGTGAAGTTCCAGAGAATAGAAAGGTTGACTTAGCGGTTTATATGCTCAAGAAGGATGCAAATAATTGGTGGAGATTGACAAGTCAAGACATGGTGAGACCGATTTCATGGTTTAGATTCAAAGAAGCTTTCTTTCTACAATATTTTCCCAACACGGTCCGAGAACAGATGATTTCAGATTGGTTGAGTCTCAGGCAAGGCAATAGAACAGTTGAAGAGTATTATGCAGAGTTTTGTAGATTGCTCAGATTTGCTGGAGGCATATACAATGATGAAAGGATGAAAGTTCAGAAGTTTCAGGATGGATTGAATCAGGAAATCAAGGGAGAAGTTAAGATGTTTCAACTTCCGACTTTATCAGATGCTGTGAACAAAGCAAGTTGGCAGAACATTCAGAATGAAAATAAGATCCAAGGTGATAGAAGAGCTACATTCCTAGGAAAGAGACCTGCACCCTTCACTTTCTACAAGAAGTATGATGCTTATGGCAAAGGGAAGAAACCATTTCCAGGAAAGAAATTGAATTTGGGATCTTCTACTAAGACTTCTACTCCCTTCAACACATTTGAGAAGAGATGTCCTAGATGTTTCGGGCCTCATGATCAAATTCAATGTAAGTGGATTCCGGGAGCGTGTTTTTTGTGGTAAAGTAGGACACACAGCTTCAGAGTGTAAGGATCCAATGCTACAACCTATTTTCTGTGCCTATTGTAAACAAAGAGGGCATCATATAGCTAATTGTAACCAAACCAAAGAAAGATGGTCCTAACCCCGGGAAAGGAATGACAGCAGCTAGGATCTTTGCTTTACAACAATGTGAAAAAGCTCCATCAGTAGATACTCTAGCAGGTACTATAATGATTGCAAATCATCCAGCATATGCATTAGTAGACACTGGTGCAACTCATGCATGTTTAGCTGAAAAGTTTGTGAATGAGTGTGGTTTGAAATTTGAAGTGTTGACTGATAGAGTAATGAGTATTAATACTGCTTTGGGTGTGAAGTCTAGACAGCCTTGTATTTGTAGAGAAGTTAATGTAAGAATTGCTAATAGTGATATGCCAATTGATATGATGGTTTTGCCTATGGTTGATTTTGATGCGGTTTTGGGTATGAATTGGTTAAATATGTATAAAGTAATTATAGATTGTAATAAGGCGGAGATGAGTTTTGATCTAGAGAGTGGGAAGGTTACTCATGTCTTGGAGAGGAAGAGACCTAAGAGTATGTATACAATGGAGTTATGGGAGAAGACTTCAGAAACAGTTGTAAATGGTGAAGAACTTGATATTGGTGTAGTACCTGTGGTGAGAGACTTTGTAGATATTTTCCCTGAAGAATTACCTGGGTTACCACCAGATAGGGAAATTGAATTTGGTATTGAAGTGATTCCGGGAACCACTCCTATATCAAAGGCTCCTTATAGAATGGCTCCTGCGGAATTGAAAGAATTGAAGATTCAGTTGGAGGAATTGCAAAATATTGGTTTCATAAGACCTAGTATTTCCCCATGGGGTGCTCCTGTTCTCTTTGTGAAGAAGAAAGATGGAAGTCTACGGATGTGCATCGATTATAGGGAGTTGAATCAAGTTACAATTAAGAATAAGTATCCTTTGCCCCGTATTGATGATTTGTTTGATCAATTAAAAGGAGCGACAGTTTTCTCAAAGATTGATTTGAGGTCAGGTTACTATCAACTTCGAATTAAACCGGAAGATGTACCAAAAACGGCTTTTCGCACTCGATACGGACATTTCGAATTCTTAGTTATGCCGTTTGGTTTGACGAATGCTCCTGCTGCCTTTATGGATCTTATGAATAGGGTATTCAAGGACTACTTGGATTGGTTTGTGATTGTATTTATAGATGATATCCTAGTGTATTCAAGAAGTGAAGAGGAACATGAAAAGCATTTAAGTTTGGTACTTCAAAGGTTGAAGGAAAGGAAGTTATATGCTAAGTTTAGCAAATGTGAGTTTTGGTTGAAAGAAGTTGCATTTTTAGGACATGTTATCACAAAGGATGGGATATCTGTTGATCCTGAAAAGATTAAGGCAGTATTAGACTGGCCAAGACCTACCAATGTTACTGAAGTGAGAAGTTTCTTGGGTTTAGCAGGTTATTATCGAAGATTTGTTCAGGGATTCTCAAAGATTGCCACTTCATTGACAAAGCTAACCCGGAAGCATATGAGATTTGAGTGGGATGAGCAATGTGAGAAAAGCTTTCAAGACTTGAAGGAAAGATTAATATCTGCACCTATCTTAGCTTTACCCGTTAATGGAAGGAATTCACAGTCTATAGCGATGCTTCAATACAAGGTCTTGGATGTGTTCTGATGCAAGACAACCGAGTGATCGCCTATGCGTCTAGACAATTGAAGCCACATGAGAAGAATTATCCTGTGCATGACTTAGAACTTGCAGCAGTGGTTTTAGCTTTGAAATTGTGGAGACATTATTTGTTTGGAGAAAAGTGTAAGATATTCACGGATCACAAGAGTTTAAAGTATATCTTTACTCAGAAAGAATTGAATATGCGTCAAAGAAGATGGCTTGAGTTAATCAAGGATTATGATGTAGAGATTCTATATCATCCGGGAAAAGCCAATGTGGTAGCCGATGCTTTGAGTAGGAAGAAACAAATGAGTATGGCGACCATGATTACGAGTCAAAGAGAAATACAAGAAGATTTGCGAAGATTAGATATTGAAGTAACTTTGGACAAAGTAGAAGTGATGATTGCAAATTTGACACTCCGACCATCTCTTATGGATTTGATTAAGCAAAGACAACAAGAAGATCTAGAAAGTGTGAAGATAAAAAGTGCGGTACGAGAGGGAAGAAGAAAAGAGTTGAGACTTGATGAAAATGATGTTATCAGGTTTGGAAATAGAATATTCGTACCAGAGACGGGGAAATTGAGGAGAGAAATCCTGAAGGAAGCTCATACAACGATGTATTCAATACATCCAGGAGTACGAAGATGTATAAGGATCTAAAGAAGAATTATTGGTGGAAATATGAAGAAAGACGTTGCAGAATATGTATCCAAGTGTGTAACATGCCAGCAAGTAAAGATCGAACATCAAAGACCTGGTGGTGAGTTGCAACCATTATCAATTCCGGAATGGAAGTGGGATGATATAACCATGGATTTTGTGAGTGCATTCCCTAAGACCCCTGCCAAGAATGAAGTTATATGGGTTATTGTGGATAGATTGACCAAATCATCACATTTTATACCATTGAGAGTTGGGTGTTCATTGGAGAAAATGGCATGGATTTATATCCAAGAGATAGTGAGACTCCATGGTATTCCGGTATCGATTACATCAGATAGGGATACTCGTTTTGTGAGTCGTTTTTGGAAGAGTCTACATGAAGCACTTGGTACGAAACTTCAGTTTAGTACAGCTTTTCATCCTCAAACTGACGGGCAATCCGAGAGGACAATACAGATATTAGAAGATATGCTTAGAGCTTGTGCCTTGGATTTTGGAAGAAATTGGGATGATTATTTGCCTCTAGTCGAATTTGCTTACAATAACAGTTATCAGTCGGCAATACAAATGGCTCCGTATGAAGCACTATATGGAAGAAAATGTCGATCACCTCTCCACTGGGATGAAGTAGGTGAGAAAGCTCTAATTGGTCCAGAATTGATTCAACAGGCGATAGACAAGATTCAACTCATTAAGCGAAGATTAAAAGTTGCACAAGACCGATACAAAAGTTATGCTGATCAGAGAAGAAGACCGTTGGAATTTGAAGTTGGAGATCATGTTTTTCTTAGAGTCTCTCCAACCAAAGGAATAATCAGATTTGGTGTTAGAGGAAAATTGAATCCGAGATACATAGGTCCTTTTGAAATCTTGGAAAGAATTGGACCATTAGCGTACCGGTTAGCATTGCCACCAAATTTATCGGATGTACACAATGTATTCCATGTTTCACAGTTGAGGAAGTGTATATCAGATCCAGATACTGTTATTGGTACAAATCAACCAGAAATTCGACCTGATCTGACCATAGAGGAAAAGCCTATCAAGATTTTGGGGAGAATGGATAAAGTGTTAAGGAACAAGATAATCCCTATGGTAAAAGTTCAATGGAGTAACCAATCCGAGCATGAAGCGATTTGGGAAGTTGAGAACATGATGAGACAGAAGTATCCCGAGTTATTTGAATCATGATTGAGGTAAGTTTCGAGGACGAAACTTCTTGAAGGAGGGAAGAGTGAAATAGCCATAATTTATATATATTAATGCATGCTAAATTTGATAATTATATGTGTGTATGTGTTTGAGTGGATTAGTGTGTTTGCAATGTTGGGTGTGTTATAACATATGTGGTTAGATAATAAACTATGGTAAATATATCTAGGTTGATAGTTTATTCATGTTAGAAATTATCATGTTAGTGTTAATTGTTATTGTAATGAATTATATGTGTTGAATTTAAGCTTGTTTTAGGCTTAAATAAAATTCTAAACATAGCAGAATTTTTAAAGCCCATTCAAGCCCAAACTCAAGTCCATAATTAAGCCCAAATAAAGCCCAAGCCTTGCCAAATCTGCCTCCTCAAAAGTCAACACCATTTAGATAAACATCAAGGTCTAATTGAAGTAAGAGACAACCCAAAACAGAGCAAAGAAAAGAAAATTCGTAACTCAAGGAGCCCAAAAATTTCCAAGACCCAAATCAACTTATCTGGACTCAACACACCAAAAATCCTTCCCTAAGCCTCATATATACATTGCGGTAAGTTTATTTGATGTTTAAGATGCTTTATTTTCCCTTTAATCCATGAAATATGCATGTGTAGTGTAATATGAGTAATTGGTATACTAAATTCTTGTTGAAGTGTTGTAGAGTTGTTAGGAAAGTTTAGAATGCTTGTTTGTAGATAGGTTGTAGTAGGCTTTCATGTGGTTTGGAATTGAAGTGTTGAAGTATGATGAGTATTAGAATTGTTTGAAGTGAGCTAGGGTTGGTGGAAGTTGATGAAGAAGAGTTTGATTCATGTAGAGTAGTGTTTGAACTTGTTTGATGTTTAAAGTTGAAGTTTATGTTGTTTGAATGTTATATTGATCATATAACAAGCTATGAGAGACTTTGGAATGAGTTTAAAGAACTTTGAGAAGTGTAAAATGCATTTAAAGAACAAAGGAATTCGTTACTTTTTTTGTTCCAGTATGCACTACCTGCTGCACGGGCGTGCACATGGCCATGCAGGCCTTAAAACTCTCAAAAATTCGTCTCGGGTCACATTTTCCTACTCTGCACGGCCTCGAGCACGGCCATGCACAAGCCCATGCAGCCCTTAAATGCTTAAAACTCTGTCTCGGGTCACTTTTTCATACTCTGCACGGCCTCGAGCACGGCCATGCACTCGGCCGTGCAGACTTTCCCCTGTTTCGCAGCCATTTGTAATTCAACGATAACTTTTTCATCCGACCTCCGTTTGAGGTGATTCAAGTTGCATTGGAAAGCTTAAAAAGAGATATACAACTTTTATGTTTTAAGTTTTTACAAATTTTAATAGTAATAATGCTTAAATTTTAGTTCTTTTCAACTGATGCACTTTTCAAACAAAGTTTAAAACTTATAATTGGTTGTTAAAAATTCTCCCAAGCTTGATAAATGATCATTTAAGTATTTGTTGAGTATTGTATGATAATATATGATAACTAAATGCTATGTGATGATGTTTTAATGATTTATTTGAATTTCTTTGGATGATTATACTTGAGATTTGATGAATATATACTTGAACTAAGTGTGAGTTTGTAATTACTTCTTTTTTTACAGTGATTGATCCCCTTTCGGTTATTTCCCTTGATTCTCGAGCTAGTACAGGTACACAATACTTTGATTGATTGTTGTTTAGGATAGGCATATACCAATTTGACCTTAATCAAAAATTAATAAAAAGATATTGAAATTGGGTGTGCTTTACGTCGTTGAATCCGGATCCGGGGAGCGACAACCTTGTCATGATGCAATGGCACGGTAGTTTAGGCGCTTAGCCCAATCTTTTGTCATGATGCAATGACTCAAATCCATGATGCAATGGTTCACCATGATGCAATGGTGGTTTCTTTTATTGGCTAAGTGGGTAGCTAATAGGGTTAACTGTATCGGTATATCCTCTACTTAGGCTCGGAAGGAAATAATATGCCTTAGTTCACGGGTATGGGACCGTTGAACTAATTGATATTATAGACCGGGATAAGTGGACTATATAAAGGAGTGTGAACCCTAGATGAAGCTATTATTCTTTATCGGTTAGATATAGGAGATATAGGTATCCGGTCTATCTATATCAACCCCCTGAGCAGCTGCTGTTACTCAGGACCCCAGAATTCCAAGCTTGAATCGGAGTTTGAATACTCCAGTGTTGTTCTATTCTCTTAACTAAAAGATAATGAAGTTGTAATGATTTATTGCATTGCATTTAGTTAAGTGAGCATTGCATATGTATTTGTTTGCATTATTGTGTACTGGGCCTTTGGCTCACGCTGCTATCTTGCAGGTGACTTTGATGATGAGCTCTATGACGATATGGGATATGGGACTGATTGGGAAGACCCTACGGATGACTAGGAGAGAGGCCTAGTATATGCTTAGGATTCCTTTTGATGAAAATTTCTTTTTGAAGTGTTTAGGCTTATTTGTTAAGCCTTGGAATGTAAATTGTGTTGAAGTGTACTTGTAATATAGTTGGGTTGTAAGTAGGATTTCTATGTTTATATGTTCCTTGAGAATTTGTAATGTATAAATATATTATGTATGGTTTGTATATAGTTAATGTACCACTACCTATGTAGTGGTAATGTTTTAATTCAAAGCATATGAATGTTATATCTATTTTAAACAGGTAGTCATTACAAACATCTCTTTTTAAGACGACCTTACGTATAAGACTTGAATATTGTTTCTAATATTTGAGTATTATGCGTGGTCGGGAGATTTGGCACACTTAATAATTAGGTTAAGTGGGCCGGGTCTTTACATAAGGCAACCATGCTACTTCATATTATTATGATTGTTGACACGAATAAAAAATATTCACTTAATAATAATGGAAGATTCATTTAATAATAAATTTTTACATAAATTAAAGACTGAAGAAAGAGAGATTAAAACAAAAAAGAGACAACATAAATAAGTCAACTACCATACTTTAAATATTATGATTTTTCGACACCAATAAAAAAGATTCACTTAATAATAATAGAGTAATAATAAATCGTTGGATAGTTAAAAAAAAGTATGGGAAGTTATTTTTTTACACCAATAAAAAAGATTCATTAATAATAAATTGTTACAGAAAGTAATGAGTGAAGAAAGAGAGAGTAAAAAAAAAAAAAAGATAAATATGGCAACCACGCTACTTCATATTATTATGATTTTTGACACGAATAAAAAATATTCACTTAATAATAATGGAAGATTCATTTAACAATAAATTTTTACATAAATCAAAGACTACAGAAAGAGAGATTAAAACAAAAAAGAGACAACATAAATAAGTCAACTACCATACTTTAATTATTACAATTTTTTGACACCAATAAAAAAGATTCACTTAATAATATTAGATTAATAATAAATCGTTGGATAGTTAAAAAAAAGTATGGGAAGTTATTTTTTGACACCAATAAAAAAGATTCATTTAATAATAAATTGTTACAGAAAGTAATGAGTGAAGAAAGAGAGAGTAAAAAAAAAAGATAAATAAGGCAACCACGCTACTTCATATTATTATGATTTTTGACACGAATAAAAAATATTCACTTAATAATAATGAAAGATTCATTCAATAATAAATTTTTGCATAAATCAAAGACTGAAGAGAAAGAGATTAAAACAAAAAAGAGACAACATAAATAAGTCAACTACCATACTTTAATTATTATGATTTTTTGACTCCAATAAAAAAGATTCACTTAATAATAATAGATTAATAATAAATCGTTGGATAGTTAAAAAAAAGTATGGGAAGTTATTTTTTGACACCAATAAAAAAGATTCAGTTAATAATAAATTGTTACACCAATAAAAAAGATTCACTTAATAATAATAGATTAATAATAAATCGTTGGATAGTTAAAAAAAAGTATGGGAAGTTATTTTTTGACACCAATAAAAAAGATTCAGTTAATAATAAATTGTTACAGAAAGTAATGAGTGAAGAAAGAGAGAGTAAAAAAAAAAAGATAAATATGGCAACCACGCTACTTCATATTATTATGATTTTTGACACGAATAAAAAATATTCACTTAATAATAATGGAAGATTCATTTAACAATAAATTTTTACATAAATCAAAGACTAAAGAAAGAGAGATTAAAACAAAAAAGAGACAACATAAATAAGTCAACTACCATACTTTAATTATTACAATTTTTTGACACCAATAAAAAAGATTCACTTAATAATAATAGATTAATAATAAATCGTTGGATAGTTAAAAAAAAAGTATGGGAAGTTATTTTTTGACACCAATAAAAAAGATTCATTTAATAATAAATTGTTACAGAAAGTAATGAGTGAAGAAAGAGAGAGTAAAAAAAAAAGATAAATAAGGCAACCACGCTACTTCATATTATTATGATTTTTGACACGAATAAAAAATATTCACTTAATAATAATGAAAGATTCATTCAATAATAAATTTTTGCATAAATCAAAGACCGAAGAGAAAGAGATTAAAACAAAAAAGAGACAACATAAATAAGTCAACTACCATACTTTAATTATTATGATTTTTTGACACCAATAAAAAAGATTCACTTAATAATAATAGATTAATAATAAATCGTTGGATAGTTAAAAAAAAAAGTATGGGAAGTTATTTTTTGACACCAATAAAAAAGATTCATTTAATAATAAATTGTTACAAAAGTAATGAGTGAAGAAAGAGAGAGTAAAAAAAAAAGATAAATAAGGGAACCACGCTACTTCATATTATTATGATTTTTGACACGAATAAAAAATATTCACTTAATAATAATGGAAGATTCATTTAATAATAAATTTTTGCATAAATCAAAGACTGAAGAAAGAGAGATTAAAACAAAAAAGAGACAACATGAATAAGTCAACTGCCATACTTTAATTATTATGATTTTTTGACACTAATAAAAAAGATTCACTTAATAATAATAGATTAATAATAAATCGTTGGATAGTTAAAAAAAAAGTATGGGAAGTTATTTTTTGACACCAATAAAAAAGATTAATTTAATAATAAATTGTTACAAAAAGTAATGAGTGAAGAAAGAGAGAGTAAAAAAAAAAAGATAAATAAGGCAACCACGCTACTTCATATTATTATGATTTTTGACACGAATAAAAATATTCACTTAATAATAATGGAAGATTCATTTAATAATAAATTTTTGCATAAATCAAAGACCGAAGAAAGAGAGATTAAAACAAAAAAGAGACAACATGAATAAGTCAACTGCCATACTTTAATTATTATGATTTTTTGACACTAATAAAAAAGATTCACTTAATAATAATAGATTAATAATAAATCGTTGGATAGTTAAAAAAAAAGTATGGGAAGTTATTTTTTGACACCAATAAAAAAGATTCATTTAATAATAAATTGTTACAAAAAGTAATGAGTGAAGAAAGAGAGAGTAAAAAAAAAAAGATAAATAAGGCAACCACGCTACTTCATATTATTATGATTTTTGACACGAATAAAAAATATTCAGTTAATAATAATGGAAGATTCATTTAATAATAAATTTTTGCACAAATCAAAGACTGAAGAAAGAGAGATTAAAACAAAAAAGAGACAACATGAATAAGTCAACTGCCATACTTTAATTATTATGATTTTTTGACACTAATAAAAAAGATTCACTTAATAATAATAGATTAATAATAAATCGTTGGATAGTTAAAAAAAAAGTATGGGAAGTTATTTTTTTGACACCAATGAAAAAGATTCAGTTAATAATAAATTGTTACAGAAAGTAATGATTGAAGAAAGAGAGTAAAAAAAAAAAAAAGATAAATATGGCAACCACGCTACTTCATATTATTATGATTTTTGACACGAATAAAAAATATTCACTTAATAATAATGGAAGATTCATTTAATAATAAATTTTTGCATAAATTAAAGACTGAAGAGAAAGAGATTAAAAAAAAGAGACAGCATAAATAAGTCAACTACCATACTTTAATTATTATATTTTTTGACACCAATAAAAAAGATTCACTTAATAATAATAGATTAATAATATAGCGTTGGATAGTTAAAAAAAAAGTATGGGAAGTTATTTTTTGACACCAATAAAAAAGATTCATTTAATAATAAATTGTTACAGAAAGTAATAAGTGAAGAAAGAGAGAGTAAAAAAAAAAAGATAAATAAGGCAACCACGCTACTTCATATTATTACGATTTTTGACACGAATAAAAAATATTCACTTAATAATAATGAAAGATTCATTTAATAATAAATTTTTGCATAAATCAAAGACTGAAGAGAAAGAGATTAAAACAAAAAAGAGACAACATAAATAAGTCAAATACCATACTTTAATTATTATGATTTTTTGACACCAATAAAAAAGATTCACTTAATAATAATAGATTAATGATAAATCGTTGGATGGTTAAAAAAAAGTATGGGAAGTTATTTTTTGACACCAATAAAAAGATTCATTTAATAATAAATTGTTACAGAAAGTAATGAGTGAAGAAAGAGAGAGTAAAAAAAAAAGATAAATAAGGCAACCACGCTACTTCATATTATTATGCTTTTTGACACGAATAAAAAATATTCATTTAATAATAATGAAAGATTCATTTAATATTAAATTTTTGCATAAATCAAAGAATGAAGAAATAGAGATTAATACAAAAAAGAGACAACATAAATAAGTCAACTGCCATATTTTAATTATTATGATTTTTTGACTCTAATAAAAAAGATTCACTTAATAATAATAGATTAATAATAAATCGTTGGATAGTTAAAAAAAAGTATGGGAAGTTATTTTTTGACACCAATAAAAAAGATTCATTTAATAATAAATTGTTACAGAAAGTAATGAGTGAAGAAAGAGAGAGTAAAAAAAAAAAAAGATAGATATGGCAGCCACACTACTTCATATTATTATGATTTTTGACACGAATAAAAAATATTCACTTAATAATAATGGAAGATTCATTTAATAATAAATTTTCGCATAAATTAAAGACTGAAGAAAAAGAGATTAAAACAAAAAAGAGACGACATAAATAAGTCAACTACCATACTTTAATTGTTATGATTTTTTGACATCAATAAAAAAGATTCACTTATAATAATAGATTAATAATAAATCGTTGGATAGTTAAAAAAAAAAGTATGGGAAGTTATTTTTTGACACCAATAAAAAAGATTCATTTAATAATAAATTGTTACAGAAAGTAATGAGTGAAGAAAGAGAGAGTAAAAAAAAAAGATAAATAAGGCAACCATGCTACTTCATATTATTGTGATTTTTGACACGAATAAAAAATATTCACTTAATAATAATAAAAGATTCATTTAATAATAAATTTTTGCATAAATCAAAGACCGAAGAAAGAGAGATTAAAACAAAAAAGAGACAACATAAATAAGTCAACTGCCATACTTTAATTATTATGATTTTTTGACACTAATAAAAAAGATTCACTTAATAATAATAGATTAATAATAAATCGTTGGATAGTTAAAAAAAAGTATGGGAAGTTATTTTTTGACACCAATAAAAAAGATTCATTTAATAATAAATTGTTATAGAAAGTAATGAGTGAAGAAAGAGAGAGTAAAAAAAAAAAAAAAAGATAAATATGGCAACCATGCTACTTCATATTATTATGATTTTTGACACGAATAAAAAATATTCGCTTAATAATAATGGAAGATTCATTTAATAATAATTTTTTGCATAAATCAAAGACTAAAGAAAGAGAGATTAAAACAAAAAAGAGACAACATAAATAAGTCAACTGCCATACTTTAATTATTCTGATTTTTTGACACTAATAAAAAAGATTCACTTAATAATAATAGATTAATAATAAATCGTTGGATAGTTAAAAAAAAGTATGGGAAGTTATTTTTTGAAACCAATAAAAAAGATTCATTTAATAATAAATTGTTATAGAAAGTAATGAGTGAAGAAAGAGAGAGTAAAAAAAAAAGATAAATATAACAACCACGCTACTTCATATTATTATGATTTTTGACACGAATAAAAAATATTCACTTAATAATAATGGAAGATTCATTTAATAATAAATTTTCGCATAAATTAAAGACTGAAGAAAAAGAGATTAAAACAAAAAAGAGACAGCATAAATAAGTCAACTACCATACTTTAATTATTATGATTTTTGACACCAATAAAAAAGATTCACTTAATAATAATAGATTAATAATAAGTCGTTACATAAAGTAAAGAGTGAAGAAAGAGAGAGTAAATTAATAATAAAAAAAGAGATAAGATAAATGTGGCGACTACCATACTTTAATTATTATGATTTTTTGACACCAATAAAAAAGATTCACTTAATAATGATGATGATGATGATGATGATGTGATGATGATGATGAATCAGTAGTAATTATAATTGAATCTTTTCTTCAGTTATTGTTAGGAAGTATAGATTCGTTATAATGTATTAAGAAGTGAATGAACTAAGATAATCTAATATCAAAACATCATGAATGTTCAAATGTATGAGTTTATTGAATTAAATGTTGTCACATGTAATAAGATGTTGGGAGGGAGCGAAACAAATTGCGAAAGTGGGAATCCGATGAATGAGAGGAAAAGAAAAAAAAAAAAAAACACAAAACCCAAATTACATTAACATTGCAAGTAAGAACCTAAAACTAAAAAAAAAAAAAAAAATCAATGTAATTATGTAAAATCATTGTATTTCCACTTTCGATCACTGTGTATGAAAAATTCCATGTTTATTTCCAAATAATTGCACCATGCATAATCTTTCTCACTCTCCATAAAGCTTACTCTCACTTCTATTTCTCATGTCTTCTCTATCCCTTTCAAACTTTAAATAGACAACCACTCTCTCTCTATAGGTTTGTTTTGTTTCATCTAGTTATATCATTAAGAAAAAAACCGTGATTTGTGTCAAAAAGATACTTATAATATCTCCACTCTTCTCTTTCTCTCTCTCTCTCTCTTTACTCCATTTTAATTTTTTGTAATAAAAACCATTTCCACTTTTTCTTTTTTTTTTCCTTTTATTTTCGACACAAGCAATGCGAGTGTGTAATATAATAATAATCTCTTAATTTAGATACTACATGCATCAAAGGTACTTGCTGAATTTTCAAAAATACTTAATACTATTAAATGTCTTCTAATCTAAATTAATATTCTATAAACTGATATTAATTGATGATTGTAATTAATAAATCAAACAAATGAATTAACAATTAGGATAGATGTAATGGATATTAGTCTATAAGTATGATAAATGTTTAAAAAACTTTCAAAACTATATAAGAGTTATTAAAGTTAATAATTAGCTGCACAGCTCCAAACATGAATTGCATAAAAATATATCCGAACCATCAACTTGTTTTATTGAGTTATTCGAAAAAGAAAATAATTCATGGTTGCTATTGTCAAATCTAATTATTTCATGGCTAAAGGGGTTTATACTTGTACTCTTAATACTATATGGTATATTTAGATAATTAAATTGCTTTAAATTTTTAATTACTCAATTAATTATTGCTTTTTTACACAATTAAAGAGAAAGAAGAAGAAGAAGAAGAAGAAGAAGAAGAAGAAGAAGAAGAAGAAAACTGTTTTCTTTGGGTTTTTTATTTTCATTTTTATTTATTTTTATCTTTTTAGCACTTCCAATCATCAGTCGAGAAGCATTGATGAAAGAATTCTTTTTGAGAAATGGGTTTCTAATCCTCATGAATTTACATTCTTCACCATAACTCTCTTTTTTTTCCCAAAGATGTAAATGGACTCAACTTGTTAAAAAATCATAATAATTAAAGTACCATAGTTGCCTTATTTATCTTGTCTATTTTTTTTTTTTTTTTTACTCTCTCTTTCTTCACTCTTTACTTTATGTAACAATTTATTATTAATCTATTATTATTAAGTGAATCTTTTTTATTGGTGTCAAAAAATCATAATAATCTGACTTATTTATCTTATCTCTTTTTTGTTTTACTTTCTCTTTCTTCTGTCAAGCCTCAAAAGGGGCTCTAGTAGGGTTAACCTAAGTTATCACATCACGTATACATCTATAATATGAGAATCGTCTTGCAAGTCAAAGATTATAAGACTCTACTTATTTATTAATATCTTCTACTTAAATGATGCATATACAGATAATAATATTATTGAAATTTAACTATGTAATCCGGTTTTTCACATTCTATCAAGATCGCAGAGAATCGGTATCTCTTACCAAATAGAAAAAATAGGGTTTCAATCCTTCAATATACAAGGTCTCAATTGTTGTACAATTTATCTAAATTGCAATATGGGTTCAATATAACCTATATCTCTAACTTCAATAAAGTATGATAGAGATGGACTCTTCACACATTCTTAACCTAATCCCAGTTAGTGTTACTCCTGCATAAAAATTGTTGAGGGTGAACGAAACCATAGCTCAGTGAATTCATTCCTCACCATTACCAGTCACGCAAGTTATCAAACATTAATTAAACATCCATGCAAATCTATCTATACGTGATATCTATGCATACGTGATGAATGCAAGCAACACGTCTATAGGAGTCTGGAGTCATAATCGATGTAGATTTATGCTGTCTACATATCAGTTGTCTTCTATATTTACCTACATGGGATGCCTCACCTTACCCAAACGAGGCTGTCTGGTGGTAGCATCCATCCAGACTTACCCAATGCTTACCCATCATTAGTAAAAAGCAATTATTCCCCAATGTGTATGCGCTTTATGTTGGTTAATATTTTAATCTAATCATTACCAAATGATGGCTAATCAAACTAACCATCACCAATTAATAGCAAATTAGGCAGGTAGACCCTAACTTACGTAACATCTACCATCAATACTGACCATCACCCAATGAAGGTGAATCCAATAGGTAGACCCCAACTCAGGTAACATTTATTGCCACATCATAGGTGGACCCCTGACTTAGGTAACATCTACCTCGAATCATTACTTAGAAAATGTCTCATGTTTATTTAATAAATTTTTCTGGTAAAAATCGTTTAAAATTTGAATAAAAGAGTGACTTGAGATGATTGAAGTGATGGTCTTTCGAAAGTATATTTCAAAAATATTTTGAAAGTACATTTAAAAAATACTTTTAATTATAAATCCGGGACATTCCCTACAGGGGATTTCAATCACATACAATAAGTATACTCAATTATTTTAGTCGAGTAATTATAGTTATTCCTTTATTCTGGCGATCATACAGATGATGGCATTCACAACAATCCAGTCATTGAACAGACAAGCAATACAATCAACATGACAATAAGCAGTAGCAAACACAAACAAATAGCAGATCATCAGAACTTCCTTACCCGAGTGTTCTTGTTTACTTAGTATGTTCTTAGGAAGTACTCAAGGTTTCATAATGTGGACTCAATATCTCCTATGATATGAAATAACACATATTATATTTGTTATATGTATAGTGATTTTGACTGCACTCTGTTGTGCCCTAATTCAAATTTTATCAATTCTGATATACTTAGGAGTTTTAAATTTATAAAAGTTATGTTCTTTCGGTAAAGTCATGAAGTTCGCAATAATATATTTATGTAAGAGAAGTCTTCCAATAATTCTTAGATGTCAGTTGTTGGCTGTATAAACTTAAACTGAGTCTCTTATATTCCTTTTAGCTCTATTTCTAGTATATGAATATTCAATTTGATGTTGATAAAGCTTTCTATTTTCTAGTATTTATATAAAATCCGTACTAATGATTTTATTTATGAAAAGTGGTTTAACTAGTTTTTTATGTTAATTTTTATCATGTAATCATCAACTAAACCTATAAAATTCATTTTAACTCGGATTTTCATATAAATTAAGCATTGAAAAGTTTATTTTGAGAACTATATGATAGTTAATATAACGTTATTAATCTATAGATTTTATTCTCTTTATGATTGCCGATGTCTGCTATATTTTGCTTAATAATTTTGTTATTAAGCTTTTATATTTGTGTGGTCATTTTAATATGTCTACCTTAAGATAGTTAATATTCATTACCAATTATTTATTTTCATTTCACTTATCTTGATTTTATTAGATATTTATATTTCTATTTAGGATAGTTTTACCATCTTTAAGTTTGCCTAAATATGATATTCGCTAGTGTTTGTATTGAAAGTGATTAAATTTTATTTTTTCGTTTGTCAACCTTATCTGTCTATGTAAATTAGAATTTCCATTATTTATAAGGTTATATTCTATCATTTAATTACTAGTTTGTTTTTCTAACATATTCGTAGGTTCATAGAGCTAGACATATATCAAATATATATTAAAATTAATTACTTAAATATTTATTTATGTATTTATGTATATATGTGTGTGTATGTTTTTTTAACATAGACATAACTATGGGATATAACCTTAAAAGTCTTATTTGGTTTCATGTCAAATATTAAGGGAGAAATAGATTTTTGAAGTCAGCACTAAGGGTTATAGAGGCTATGCTAACGGGAGGGAATGGTGTTTCTTTCTAACTCTCCTTCTGCACAACCAGCGCTGAAGAGTGAGATGAACCATTTTGCATTTACTCTTAATTTTAAGAGGTGATTCATATTATAATTGTGATGTTGGATATCTTGTTATGTTTCTAAGGTTTCTTTTGTTAAGTTATTTCTTCAATACTATGTCTTCGATGCATTTTAGCAAATTTCTAAGTTAGCTTTGTTATAGTTCAAGCATGCTTTGATTTCCTTTCTCCTTAGATTCGATTTCCTATAGCTTAGAGTTCTAAATTCTCAAGTTGATGTTTTTACATTCGTAGACGGCCCAAAAAACATCAACACATTGATGATTCAACTTGTCAAATTCATAAGACAAACACCTACTATTTCGAACATGTATGATTTCCCATAACAACTTAATCCATTAACTTCCTAGTTTTTATACATGAATGTAATAGGGAATCAAAACTAGGTGAAATACCTTAGACCTTCACATATATTAGAAATTGGTTTTAGATAGATTTGAATAAATTAAATTAATCATAGGATATAAATAGACAAGTTGAAAAAGTTAGATTAGTAATTAATTAAATGAAATTTGAGATTTTGATTTCAAATCTCCTAAACATGTTTCCAAATTATTTAGAGGATTCCAAAACTCTTGATTCATGGACTAAACACTAATTCCTAAATCTCAATAAAGTTTAAGTTCATTTGCTTGTATAAAAATATCAGTTCTTAAACCCGAACTCAAATTAAATATCTTTTTATCCAAAATAAATTCCTAAATTAAGTTCTTATTTTAAGTTCTTAATTTCTAACCTATTAGCTCAGAAATCATCTTTTAAATATTTCTAGAACTAAAGATATTGATCTGAAAGTTCTAAACCCAATACCTTACTCTAAAATATCTTTAAAATTTACCTTTACCTTTCCTTTTACTTTTCTTCTCGTGCCCTCTTCTTCATTCCCTTTCATTTTCCTTCATTTCTTCTCTTTCTTTTCTTTCTTTCTTTCTTTCTTCCTTTCTTCCTTTCTCTTTTCTTTGATCTCTCCCTCTCAATCTCAAATCTTAGACAAAATCAAGAAGAGAAATTAAAGCTAAGGAAGAAGATAGAAAAGAGGAATCAAAGCTAGATGTGTGGAAAGAAGTTCATTTATGCATGTGTCTCAAAAGCTAAGTTTTATATCTTGAATTGTCTTTCTTTTAATTATTTTTTACAAGCTTGTAATTGATATATAGATGTTAGAAATGGGTTGAGAGTGCTGTTTATTTATGTATTTGTTGATATATGTATGTTGGAAGTTGGTTTGTGAAGAGGAAGACGATGAATAGTGGAAGTTGGGATTTGATGAAGTTTGGATTTGTTTGATGTTGTTGCATGAAGTTTGAAGTGTTAGAAGTTGTTATAGGTGTTTAATTGATGTTAGAATTGATATAGGAAGCTTAGTAGATGATATGAAGAAGTTTTGATAAAAATAAAGTGTAAAAACCATGTTTTCGCAAAGTTGTTCTGTCTTCAACGCCGCCTTTTGGAGCTTCTATGCTGCCGACGTTGAGACTGGTATTGAAATGATCAAAATACCATTTTCTTAACGCTGCCGGCATTGAAATTTATGCCGCCGGTGTAGAAGTGCTGGCGTTTATTTTATAACATTGCCCTGTTTCGTAGCTTGATTGTATTTTGGACACAACTTTTTCATACGACCTCTAATTGAGGTGATTCAAGTTGCTATAGAAAGCTTAAAAAGAGATATACAAATTTTATGTTTTGAGTTCTTACAAATTCTAGAAGTATGGATGCTCAAATTTAACTTCTTTCCAGATGCTACATTTTTAAAACAAAGTTTAAAACTTGTTTTTGTTTGTTAAATGTGTTTTGCTTAGGAAATGGATCTTTTTGGACTAAAATGAGATAGATTAATGATATTTGATGTGTAATGATGATTGAATGATATAATGAAGCATGATTTTAGTATATTTGTTGATTCAAAAAATAATTGAATTTCCATGAGTATTAAACTAAAAGTAATTATGTTGTATATATGATTTCCATTGTTTGATTTATGATATTGTGATGACTTAGTGAAATTAAATGATCTTGGTAAGTATATAAATGATGAGTTATGTATTTATATGAATTTTATTTGAATTTCCTTGACGTTAAGCTTAAGATTTAGTATGTTTTAAGTTGTGTTTTTTTTCAATTGTTTTCCTTGTTTATCATTTGTTATTATGATTAGATATTGAACTTAAAAGAACTTAGCTAACAAACTTAAGTTCAACTTGATTAAATAGACTTAAATGAGTTAAAATGAATTAGATTGAGTTAGTTTATCATCTTTGACTTAGTTTTTGAATTTAATGATTAAGGTTAATTAATTTAGCTAAGTTTAAGTTAAGGTAAGCTCAAGTTGGCATAGATCTTACATATATAATGAATTAGTAATGAATCTAAGTTCAACTTGACTAAATGAGCTTGAATTAGCTAAAAGGAATTATTACTTAAGTTAATCAACTTGAACTAGTTTAGATTAAATGACTAATTGTAAACAATTTGGCTAAGATTAAGCTAAAATGGGTTAATAGCTAATAATTAGCTTAGATGAATGTGTCCTGATGATCTTTGAATAACATGAGCAATATATTGTTTCAAGTGTTTATTTGCTTTGAATATGAATGCTTTTATGTATGAATGCTTTAGATATGTTATGTTTTGTGATAAGAAACTATAATTAAAGTTAAAAGAATTATTTTGACAGACAAAAGAGAACTGTTTATATTTTGGTGGGGTGCTATTCGCAGCCATAGTGGGGTTCCACATTAGTGTCTGATCAAATAGTGTGTAAGGACCCGACATTTTTACCCCTATATTTGATATAGGAGATAACGGATCCCCAACCACATATAACCCCTAAGATTATATGTAAGGTTGCCTAAAGAGATAGTTTGAGTAATTGTTTATTTAATTCTATAAGATAATATTACAACAACATATATATTAGCAGCGGAAATAACTCTACTTCTAAATAGCTACATACATACATATATACATATTACATCAAGGGCTTTTTATAAGCCTTAAGCAAAACTCTCAAAACAAAACTCTACTAACACAACATTTACACCATCAACCAAAAATGAATCTCATCTAATCTATTACAATTATAGGGTCCATAGAGTCCATGGTCATCTCTAATCCTCCAACCCATCAAGAAAATCCTCGAAGTCAGTTCCGTACCCCATACTCGTATAGAACTCATCGGGATCATCACCTGAAATAGATAAAATATGAGCCAAAGGCCCAGTACACAAGTAACGAATACAAATGCGAAGTGAATCACACATTCTTAGGCTAGATGCATTATGCAACAATCGCTTATTCATTAATAAGTCTTTAATTAATAAGACAACACGGGAGTATTCAAACTCCGGACAACAAGGTTCTAGTATTACGTCCGCCTCCCTGAGTGGTCCCTACTGTTCATACAGACTAGGCAGCCCCACCTTCCGGCGTAGCCCGTAATACTAGGGGTTCCTGAGTAACGCATCACGACGCTCAGGGGGTTGATATGAGCAGCTCGGATACTCATATCTCCTAAACCATTCTAACCGTTAACGAGAAAGAACCCTGCCCCCAATCTGAGCAGGGTGCCGCTCTCCGAACCAGATTCAACGGCAACACGACAATCAACACATAAATAACAATAGTATTCTCTTATTTTTAGGTAGTTTAATCTTGATGCCTACCCTAGCAAAGAGTCAAGCAAGTCACTGTGTACCTGATATAGCTCGGGAATTAACGGAGTCGACTGGGCGAGGATCTAACACTGTTTAAATCAATAATAAATTCACACTTAGCTTAAACTCTAATTGAGTAGTTCAAAACATGAATTCATCCAAGAAATCCAAATAAATTTATTCAAAATCAAAATAAAGCATTTAAGCACCCTATTATACCCTAGATCACTTAATAAATACATAATACTCAAATAACAAACTTTGGAAAATTTTAGAAAAAGTTTTAAAATTCAAAAGCTCAGGGGATACGCCGGCACTCAACGCCGGCGGCGTTGAGCCAGCGTTCAATGTCCTGAAAATTCACACTGCCAACGCTGGCAGTGTTCAAGGGTACGCCGTCAGCCTTCATTCCTACGCCGGCGGCCTTTAGCCGGCGTTGAATCAAAACCCAAAGTTTCAAAAACATCCAGAGAAGTCTAAGCCGTCCGCTTACTTATGTACGCGGGCAGCTTTGAAACATACGCCGGCGGCGTTGATTTCAAATAGCCAGCGTACAATAGGGATGAAAGAACGCCGGCTCACTAGTCAAGCGAAAGCCGGCGGCGTTCAGTCGGCCTTAAGAAATTTGGTTCTGTGGCCTTTCAACACCGCCTCTACGCCGGCGGCGTAGAAGCTTAAATTGCCGGCGTACATTCTGAAGAACAGACGCTGGCAAAATCTTAGCATAAAAGCCGGCGGCGTAAAGACGGCGTTAGGAAAATTGGTTCTGTGGGCTTTCTACACCGCCTCTACGCCGGCGGCGTAGAATCCCCAGATGCCGGCGTACGTTCAAAATCTAGCCTATACGAAAATGGTTTTTGAAATCCCCTGTTTTTATACATTTTGATCAAGTCTCAAAACTTTTCCAAACTTAGTCCAAACTTTCTAAAGCTTGTTATATGATTCAAATACTATCCTAACAACATGAATTCCACCTCTAATCATCAAATCACCAATCATACTTCAAATTCACATATCAACTACTCATTCTTCAATTTTTCTATAACACTCATACCCACACTTCCATTCCTATGAGATGCAAACTACCACTTCATTAAGCACATAATCCCATTCAAACTATCATTCATGCACCAACTCAATCTCATACCAAACATCACCTCAAATCAATCTATTCTAACAATTACAACAACACATTATAAACATGAAAAAAGATAAAAGTTGCTTTAAACTACATGAGTGAATCTTGGCTTAGGATGTTATTCAACTCCTTAAGCTTGTAGTAAACCTTGGTTTAGGGTTTAAGGCTTGGATTGAGAAAAGAAAGAAAGAAAGAAAGAAAGAAATGAAATTCGTATGGAAATTTGGGGCTGCCAAAAGGAAGGGTTAATTTGTCCAAATTGAAGTCAAATGTCATCCAAATCTCACCATTAGGGGTATATTTGTCCTAGGTTTAATTTGGAGAAATTTCAAATGCATTTGAGTCAAATTTGAGCTAAAAAGTGGGTCTACTTTAGCCAAAAATTCTGTCATGTTTTAAGCAAATTCAAAAGCAATTTAATTACATTCTAAACAATGCATGCATATATTTACAAAAAGACACACATCATTAGCTATTCACACATTTATTATACTATACAAACATTTATAAACATCCAACAATAATATTAATTACATAATACTAAACACTTATAATTCAACACATTAACTAATTACATTAGCTAATCACACACACACATATATATATATCATCCCAATATCATATTAGCATGCAATATAAGGAAGTCATGGCTATTTCATTCTCTCCTCCTTCAAAAAGTTTCGTCCTCGAAACTTAGCTTACCTTAACGCTATTCAAATAACTCGGGGTATTTCTGCTTCATTTCGTTCTCGGGCTCCCATGTCGCTTCCCTCTCGGTTTGTCCCGTCCACAAAACCTTCACATAAGGGATTACTTTTCTCCTCAACACTTTATCAATCCTATCCAAGACTTTGATCGGTTTCTCCACCGTGTTCAAATTTGGTTGAATCTCGGTTGATGTGTAGAAAGAATAGTTTCGGGATGATATACACTTTCGAAGTTGTGACACATGGAATACATCATGCACTTCCGACAAATTTGGTGGTAGAGCTAATCGATAAGCCAATGGTCCAATTCTTTCTAGAATCTCTACGGACCAATGTACCTTGGGTTCAATTTACCTCTAGCTCCAAATCTAATAATCCCTTTTGTTGGTGAAATTCTAAGAAACACATGATCACCCACTTCAAACTCCAATGGTCTTCTCCTCATGTCGGCATAGCTTTTATACCGATCTTGAGCCGTTTTCATCCTTTGCTTAACCACTTGAATTTTATCCAATGCTTGTTGCACTAATTCTGGGCCCAAAATAACTCTTTCCCCAACTTCATCCCAATGTATTGGAGATCTGCATTTTCTACCATAGAGCGCTTCATAGGGTGCCATTTGAATTGTTACTTGAAAACTGTTGTTGTAAGCAAATTCAACAAGTGGCAAGTAAGTATCCCACTTATTGCCAAAATCTAGTGTACATGCTCTAAGCATATCTTCTAGGATTTGAATCGTTCTTTCCGATTGCCCGTCTGTCTGCGGATGAAATGCAGTACTAAACTGAAGTTGAGTACCTAAAGCGGCATGTAGACTTTTCCAAAATCGCTGACAAAACGGAATCTCGATCAGAAGTGATTGTCTTCGGAATCCCATGTAATCTCACTATTTCTTTGATATAGGTATGTGCCATCCTTTCCAAAGAATCTCCAACCCTCAAAGGTATGAAATGAGCCGATTTGTTAATCTATCCACGATTACCCAAATAACTTCATGCCTCGCAATAGTCTTGGGTAAAGCTGATATGAAATCCATGGTAATATCATCCCATTTCCATTCAGGTATGGATAAAGGTCGAAGCTCTCCTCCGGGTCGTTGATGCTCGATTTTTATTTGTTGACAAGTCAAACACTTGGATACATAATGAGCAATATCCTCTTTAAACCTTCCCACCATAAATTTTTCTTCAAGTCTCTATACATTTTGGTGGTTCCCGGGTGGATCGAATATGAAGACGAATGAGCTTCCTTCAAGATTTCTTCTCTCAACTCATATGGCACAAAAAGTCGATTCCCATATCTAATAACTTCATCTTCACCAATTCTCAACTCTTTTCTCTTCCCTTCTCAATGGCTAACTTTATTCTTTTAACTCATCATCTTGCTTTTGGACTTGTTTAATCCTTTCCAAAATTGTCGGTTGCAAGGATAATTGAGCCAATATCACATCAACTTGCTCTAAAGTAACCTCAAGTTCTAATTTCATGAAATCCATCTGAATTCCTCTTTGGCTAGAGATCATAATCACATCATCCATTTGCTTCTTCCTACTGAGTGCATCTGCTACTACGTTAGCTTTCCCGGGGTGATAAAGTATTTCCACTCATAATCTTTAATCAACTCAAGCCATCTTCTTTGCCTCATATTAAGTTCTTTCTGGGTGAATATGTATTTCAAACTCTTGTGATCCGTATAGATCTTACATTTCTCTCCAAACAAATAATGTCTCCAAAGCTTCAATGCGAGAACCACTGCTGCCAATTCAAGATCATGCACCGGATAATTCTTCTCATGGGGTTTTAGCTGCCTTGATGCATAAGCTATAACTTTTCCATCTTGCATGAGAACACAACCGAGTCCTTGGATAGATGCATCACTGAAGACTTCAAATTCCTTTCCACTCACAGGCAATGCTAAAATAGGAGCCGATATCAATCTTTCTTTCAACTCTTTAAAACTCCTCTCACAATTGTCATCCCACACATACTTGGTATTCTTCCGTGTTAACTTGGTTATTGGAGACGCCAGTTTAGAAAATCCTTCAACAAATCTTCGGTAGTATCCAGCTAATCCAAGGAAACTTCTAATCTCACTCACATTAGTAGGCCTTGCCCATTTCAAAATAGCTTCAATCTTCATTGGATCAACCGAAATACCTGCCTTTGAGATAATATGCCCAAGAAAAGATATTTCTTCCAACCAAAACTGACACTTGGTAAATTTCGCATAAAGTTTCTTCTCTCGGAGTTTTCGTAACACAAGTCTCAAATGCTCTCGATGCTCCTCCTTGTTCCGAGAATATATCAAAATATCATCAATGAATACTATGACAAATGAATCCAAATAATCTTTGAAAACTCTATTCATCAAATCCATGAATGCGCTGGAGCATTGGTTAACCCAAAAGGCATTACCAAAAACTCGAAGTGTCCATACCGAGTCCGGAAAGCTGTCTTCTGAATATCTTGCGATTTGATCTTGAGTTGATAATATCCTGATCTCAGGTCGATCTTAGAGAACACTGTAGCTCCCTTTAACTGATCAAACAAATCATCGATCCTTGGTAAAGGGTATTTGTTCTTGATAGTAACTCGGTTCAATTCTCGGTAATCAATACACATGCGTAAACTTTCATCTTTCTTCTTGACAAACAGCACAGGAGCACCCCAAGGCGATATACTCGGTCTGATAAAGCCCAAGTCTTGTAACTCTTGTAATTGTAACTTCAATTCCTTCAATTCAGCTGGAGCCATCCTATATGGAGCTTTAGAGATAGGTACCGTTCCAGGCAAAACCTCAATCCCAAACTCTATCTCCCGATCCGGTGGTAATCCAGGTAACTTCTCAGGAAATACATCCATAAACTCATTCACAATGGGTGTCATTTTGATATCCACTTCTTCAATATTCATTGCTGCTACAACTGGTTTTTCCCACAGTTCCATAAACTTCATACTCCTAGGTCTCAACCTTTCCAATTTATGTGTGAAACTCCCATCAATCAAGCCAAAACTTAACTCCGCCTTACTACAATCTATAGTGACCTTATATTGATTTAGCCAATTCATTCCCAAAATCACATCAAAATCAGATAAAGGCAACACTATCATATCAATAGGCATGCTCACATTTGAAATCACAACATTTATACTTTTACACACACAAGGATGTCTATTTTCAATCACCAACGGAGTAGTCACACACATAACACGATCAATCAACAATTCAGAGGCAAGCTCACAATCATTCATAAAATTTTCAGAAATACAAGCATGAGTCGCTCCAGTATCAATTAGCACATATGCATCCCTATTAGCAACACTCAGTATACCTGCCAAAGTGTCTACTGAGGGTGTGTCCTCAATCTGTTGTAAGGCAAAAACCCTCGGATTTGTCTTTCCCTTCTCTCCATCAACCCACTCTTCACATTAGGTCGGTCCTTGCAATTAGAAACGTGATGCCCTCTTTGCTTGCAATATACAAAAGACCGGTGGTAGTTTCGGATTCTTGCACTCTCTAGACTTATGCCCAACTTGACCACATGAGAAACATGCATTGGGAATCCACTTGCAATCGGACAACTCATGAGGACCATAGCATCTAAAACATTTCTTTTCAAATGCAAGTGTAGGAGCTTTATATATCAACTTTTGGTCTCCTTGTCGTCCCATAAATGGCTTCTTTCCTTTACCCACACCTCGATAACTATCATAAGATGAAGTAGGAGCGGGCCTCTTCCCTAGAAATGCAGCTCTCTTTGCTCTCCTAACTCTACTATCGTTCTGAATTTGCTCCATTAGCAAAGCTTTGGCCACCATATCCGATAAGGTATGCAACTCAAATTTCTTCACTTCACTTTGGATTTCTTCATTCAGTCCATTCTGAAATTTCTGAACTTTCATCCTCTCATCTCGGTAATCACCTCCCGCAAAACGCAACAGTCTACAAAATTCTCCATGATATTCATCTACAGTCTTACTCCCTTGTCTCAAGTTTAACCAATCGGTTATCATCCTCTCTCTCACTGAATTCGGAAAGTACTTGATGAAAAATATATCCTTGAATGCATTCCATGATATGGGTAATTGTAAATTTCCACTTGTTAATCTCCACCAATTATAAGCTTCTTTCTTCATCATGTAAACCGCTAAATCCACTTTATTATCTTGGGGTTCTACTGGCGGCAAACGTTTTCTCAAGTTCTCAATCCACCCTTCAGCTACTGTAGGGTCGGTACTAGTGCCATCAAACTCTGGAACCATCTTACTAAAATCATGTAACTTGATTTGATTGGATTGATCATTCACAAAGTAGCCTCATTTGATCTCATCCCTTGCTGATTACCTTGCTGCATGAGATGTTGAGTTTGTTGATACATCATCATCTGATACTGCTGCATCATGGCCATCATATCCCTCATCATACCATACATCGAGTTCGGGTCACTAGTTGGTATTTGTGACATAGGAGGAATGGGTGGTATAGGTGGAGGTGGAGGAATTGGAGTCTGTGGAGGAACTTGTGAAGCTGAAGCCGATGCAGGCGATGGAGTAGTCTCACTGCTCGGTGTAGAAGATGATGTGGGAGCAAATGTAGACGATGACGGCGGTGGTGGTGGCATACTTTCTCTATCAGAATGTTGCCTAGTAGACCGCCTTAACCTGTCCATCTTTACAATTGCAGAGATATATTCAACACACATTCATGCATGCATCTAAATTCCTAATCACATACAAACTTATCAATTAACATTTACATTCAGGCATAGATAAGCAAACAATTCAAGACATCAACAAACAATAAGCAATTGGTAGACAAGAAATCAAATAACAATTATATAAAACAACAAAAAGAAGATTACACACAACTATTTGGATAGCTTAATTCTTTTCTATACTACTTAGTTGTGCCTAGGTCAAGTCTTAAATAATCATGACAATTAAATAAGCAATTAATCAAACTCGCTCTGATACCAACTGTAAGGACCCGCATTTTACCCCTATATTTGATATAGGAGATAACGGATCCCCAACCACATATAACCCCTAAGATTATATGTAAGGTTGCCTAAAGAGATAGTTTGAGTAATTGTTTATTAATTCTATAAGATAATATTCAACAACAACATAGATATTAGCAGCGGAAATAACTCTACTTCTAAATAGCTACATACATACATATATACATATTACATCCAAGGGCTTTTTATAAGCCTTAACAAAACTCTCAAAACAAAACTCTACTAACACAACATTTACACCATCAACCAAAAATGAATCTCATCTAATCTATTACATTTATAGGGTCCATAGAGTCCATGGTCATCTCTAATCCTCCAACCCATCAAGAAAATCCTCGAAGTCAGTTCCGTACCCCATACTCGTATAGAACTCATCGGGATCATCACCTGAAATAGATAAAATATGAGCCAAAGGCCCAGTACACAAGTAACGAATACAAATGCGAAGTGAATCACACATTCTTAGGCTAGATGCATTATGCAACAATCGCTTATTCATTAATAAGTCTTTAATTAATAAGACAACACGGGAGTATTCAAACTCCGGACAACAAGGTGCTAGTATTATGTCTGCCTCCCTGAGTGGTCCCTACTGTTCATACAGACTAGGCAGCCCCACCTTCCGGCGTAGCCCGTAATACTAGGGGTTCCTGAGTAACGCATCACGACGCTCAGGGGGTTGATATGAGCAGCTCGGATACTCATATCTCCTAAACCATTCTAACCGATAACGAGAAAGAACCCTGCCCCCAATCTGAGCAGGGTGCCGCTCTCCGAACCAGATTTAACCGACAATAGTATTCTCTTATTTTTAGGTAGTTTAATCTTGATGCCTACCCTAGCAAAAAGTCAAGCAAGTCACTGTGTACCTGATATAGCTCGGGAATTAACGGAGTCGACTGGGCGAGGATCTAACACTGTTTAAATCAATAATAAATTCACACTTAGCTTAAACTCTAATTGATTAGTTCAAAATGAATTCATCCAAGAAATCCAAATAAATTTATTCAAAATCAAAATAAAGCATTTAAGCACCCTATTATACCCTAGATCACTTAATAAATACATAATACTCAAATAACAAACTTTGGAAAATTTTAGAAAAAGTTTTAAAATTCAAAAGCTCAGGGGATACGCCGGCACTCAACGCCGGCGGCGTTGAGCCAGCGTTCAATGTCCTGAAAATTCACACTGCCAACGCTGGCAGTGTTCAAGGGTACGCCGTCAGCCTTTCCTACGCCGGCGGCCTTTAGCCGGCGTTGAATCCAAAACCCAAAGTTTCAAAAACATCCAGAGAAGTCTAAGCCGTCCGCTTACTTATGTACGCGGGCAGCTTTGAAACATACGCCGGCGGCGTTGATTTCAAATAGCCAGCGTACAATAGGGATGAAAGAACGCCGGCTCACTAGTCAAGCGAAAGCCGGCGGCGTTCAGTCGGCCTTAAGAAATTTGGTTCTGTGGCCTTTCAACACCGCCTCTACGCCGGCGGCGTAGAAGCTTAAATTGCCGGCGTACGTTCTGAAGAACAGACGCTGGCAAAATCTTAGCATAAAAGCCGGCGGCGTAAAGACGGCGTTAGGAAAATTGGTTCTGTGGGCTTTCTACACCGCCTCTACGCCGGCGGCGTAGAATCCCCAGATGCCGGCGTACGTTCAAAATCTAGCCTATACGAAAATGGTTTTTGAAATCCCCTGTTTTTATACATTTTGATCAAGTCTCAAAACTTTTCCAAACTTAGTCCAAACTTTCTAAAGCTTGTTATATGATTCAAATACTATCCTAACAACATGAATTCCACCTCTAATCATCAAATCACCAATCATACTTCAAATTCACATATCAACTACTCATTCTTCAATTTTTCTATAACACTCATACCCACACTTCCATTCCTATGAGATGCAAACTACCACTTCATTAAGCACATAATCCCATTCAAACTATCATTCATGCACCAACTCAATCTCATACCAAACATCACCTCAAATCACATCTATTCTAACAATTACAACAACACATTATAAAACATGAAATGAAAGATAAAAGTTGCTTTAAACTTACATGAGTGAATCTTGGCTTAGGATGTTATTCAACTCCTTAAGCTTGTAGTAAACCTTGGTTTAGGGTTTAAGGTCTTGGATTGAGAAAAGAAAGAAAGAAAGAAAGAAAGAAATGAAATTCGTATGGAAATTTGGGGCTGCCAAAAGGAAGGGTTAATTTGTCCAAATTGAAGTCAAATGTCATCCAAATCTCACCATTAGGGGTATATTTGTCCTAGGTTTAATTTGGAGAAATTTCAAATGCATTTGAGTCAAATTTGAGCTTAAAAAGTGGGTCTACTTTAGCCAAAAATTCTGTCATGTTTTTGCAAAAAAAAAGCAATTTAATTACATTCTAAACATAATGCATGCATATTGATTTACAAAAAGACACACACTCATTAGGCTATTCACACATTTATTATACTATACAAACATTTATAAACATCCAACAATAATATTAATTACATAATACTAAACACTTATAATTCAACACATTAACTAATTACATTAGCTAATCACACACACACATATATATATTATCATCCCAATATCATATTAGCATGCAATATAAGGAAGTCATGGCTATTTCATAGTGTTTAATAAATGTTTGATATAAGTTCTTATATGAATTTGATATAAGTGGATGTTAGTTTAGTTTCTTATATGAGTTCTTTCCTTAAACAGTGATGGATATCTGACATATCTTCTAAGATAGCTTCTGCCTCTGTTTGGATTTCATATTCAAGGTACGCAGTAACTTGCATGTTGGATGTTAGGATAGGCATCTAAAATGGATTGAGAACTTAAACTCAGCTTAATAATTGATGAGTGTTGGTTGTCTATTACGTCGTTGAATCCGAATCCAGGGAGCGATAACCTTGTCATGATGCAATGACACGGTAGTTAGGCACTTAGCCCAATCTTTTGTCATGGTGCAATGACTCAAATCCATGATGCAATGGTTCACCATGATGCAATGGTGGTTTATCTTAAGGGCTAAGTGGGTAGCTAATAAAGTTAACTGTATCGATGTATTCTCTACTTAGGCTCAGGAGGAAATAATATATTTTAGTTCATGGGTATGGGACCGTTGAACTAATTGATGTTATAGACCCGGATAAGTGGAGTGTATAAAGGAGTGTGAACCCTAGATGATGCTATTAATATTCTTTATCGGTTAGATATAGGAGATATAGATACCCGGTCTATCTATATCAACCCCCTGAGCAGCTGCTATTACTCAGGACCCCCAGATTCCCATTGGCCTGTTCTGGAGTGTGAGTGCTCCATTGTTGATTTCTTTATCTTAATGACAAGATAATAACTTGTGGATTGATGCATTACATTTAGTTAAGCTCGTGTGCCAGGCAGAAGCTATCTCAGAAGATATGTCAGATATCCATCACTGTTTAAGGAAAGAACTCATATAAGAAACTAAACTAACATCCACTTATGTCAAATTTATATAAGAACTTATATCAAACTTTTATTAAACTCTATTTGATCAGACACTAATGTGGAATCCCACTATGGTTGCAAATATCGCCTTGCCAAAATATGGACTATTCTCCTTTGTCTGTCAAAGTAATTCTTTTCACTTTAATTATAGTTTCTTATCACAAAACATATCATATATAAAGTATTCATACATAAAAGCATTCATATTCAAAGCAAATAAACACTTGAAACAATATATTGCTCATGTTATTCAAAGATCATCATAATACATTCATCTAAGCCAATTATTAGCTATTAACCCATTTTAGCTTAACATTAACCAAATTGTTTAGAATTAGTCATTTAATCTAAACCTAGTTCAAGTTGATTAAACTTAAGTAATCTAATTCTTTTTAGCTAATTCAAGCTCATTTAGTCAAGTTGAACTTAGATTCATTACTAATTCAATATACATGTAGGATCTATGTCAACTTGAGCTCACGTTAACTTAAACTTAGCTAAATTAATTAACCTTAATCATTTAATTCAAAAACTAAGTCCAAGATGGTTAAACTAACTCAATCTAATTCATTTTAAACTTAAAGATGATGATGTTGTTATTGATGGAGTTGATGATGATGATTGATGTGATGATGCTTGACTTGGGTTTTAGGTGCTTGTGATGACTCGGGAAGGATTGTGGATGAGTGATGTGAGTTAGAAGCATTGAGTAGTTTAGTTGTTTTGTTTCTTCTTTTGTTTGTTTTATAGAGACTAGATTTATTTATAAATTCATATTTTCATTTAAGGGCTTGTTAGTGCCCATGTTTTGTAAATAAGCTTTTGTAAAGGTTTGTTTAAGTGAAAGTTTTTCCACTTGTAATGGTGGAAGTTTGAAATGTCTTTATTTCTAAATTGTTTTATAAAATTTATTTTCCGCTGCTAAATCTAGTTGTTACCAGAATCTAACTAAACGTTTTCATAACCTAAAATCGGATAGCAATGTTCAACATAAACACCTTCTTTTAAGACAACCTTACGTATAATTAGTAAGAGTTATACGTAGTTGGGGACTTGGTATGCTTAATTTGAGAATTAAGCATATCAGGTCTTTACACTAGGATAGGAGTTACCTTGATTGAATGTGGAAGAAGGTGATAAGCACTCCTCTTTGTGTTGGCTAAAATCTTTTAATCTTGGTACTTGACTTTGAACTTGTTTCTAACTTAGTGTTGGCCTTCTTCTTGAATATATATATATATATATATATGTTTTTGTAGGAAAAGGGATGTTTGTTTTATAGGAGTTTGTTTATCTTTTGAAGTAGCATCTCGGTGGGAAGTGTATTGGATTGTTTTAACTATTGGGAGCTTTTCCTCTGAAAATTATGGTTTGAAAAAAAAGAAGATAAAATATGGAATTTGTTTGGTATACTTATATAGATATTACGGGTGGGGTTGAGCAAAATATAGTTTTGTTTTCTTGTATATTATGAGTTCTAAACATTAATTTGCATTAAATTAAATTGATGTTGATGGGTAAGTGTATTTAGACTTGTTTCTTGACAATTTGGAGGGAAAAAGTTGATTTGTTTCTTCATATTTTAAGATCACATAGTGACAGTCTTTGAGGAGTATATGATACATGGTTTGGAGTCTATTCAAAGAAAAATTCCTATGGTCAATATCTAGTTATCTAGACTCTTATTTATCTGATTTTAATTGGTGTTTTATGGTCAAACTTTGTTCCAAGTTTGTTAATTAATTCAAACTTAAAACTCTAGAGTATGTATGGTGAGAAACAAGTGGATATAAGATGAATTGAATAGTGTTTTGTGTGTTAACTTTCTCTAGCTGCAAGTTATAGTGAAAGCAGGAGTTGTATGCGGTTTTCCACAAGCAAAAATTGAGTCAACGATCATTTATTTAGATGATTTTAATTGGTTTTTTGTTGGTTAACTTGTCAAAGCTTATTAACTTAGTGATATTCCTAGATTATTCTTGTATTTCTCTGGTTTCTAGTGAGCTTTAAAGTATGCTAAATTACAGCTGCAATTCTATGGTGGAGGTAGAAATGAATGGCCAATTTTTGCATGTTGTTTTAAGAGCTCAATTTTTCATTTAATGCAAGGATTGTTTGGATGTCTCTTATTGGTTAAAGTCTCTTTCAATTTGACTTTAATTTGTAACATTTGTACAAATTCAGAAGGCAAGTGACACATTTCATCTCCAAGGAAAGGCAACCTAAAATAGCCATAATTCCCAAATTTATATTTTACACATAAGTGTTAGAGCATTTGTGCATGACTTTGAGCATGATATATGTGATTTGTGTTAGTTTATGATATATGTGTTATGTTAATGCATTTGAATATTGAAATATCTTAGTGTGAATAAATATTGTGTCTATGAATTTGTAAATATAATAAAGTGTATGAAAATTTGTTAAAACTAAGAAAAATATGTGTAAACCCCCAAATTTTTGGAATTGGTTTAAGCTTAAAACCCTAACCAGAAGTCAACCAGAGCTCTAAAGGTCAACAAAACCCTAGTTAGACGTAATAGCTCAAAGTTCGGCACTCCCGAATAAGAAACTCGGTGAGAATAAGTAAAAGTTTAGAATGTAGAATAATGCGGAATTATCTAAGGCAATATAAAAAGATCAGATTAGTGAAACCGCAACTCGTTTCGAACCCAATCGGACATGATTCTTGAAAAACGTGTCCGAAACCTCGGAATAGTAAAAATATTCCGAATACACCGTTAGACTTGTAAAAATACAAGGTTTTCAAAAATATCAATTTCAGAATTTTTTGGTAAGTAAAAATAATAGATATTGCATTTATACGCTATTTTCTTACTACCGGTACTTTATTAGTCATATCTACTTTACATTACACTATTCATTACTATTCTATACTATTATTTTATCTCTAGTTTTTCTTACACCTACTCTTACACACTCCATAACCTATAATTCTTACTTTTTACCTTTCCCAAAACTTTATTTCACATCTAACTTACATATTACATCTTTTACTTAACAAAAAGTCAAAAAATAAAATCACTCCCCCCTCTTTATGCATATGGCCGACACCCCCTTGCCACCTCTCTCCTCAGTTTTGTTTCAATTTTTATTTATTTTAATCACACAAAAACCACTCCACATTTTCCTATAAATACCACCTTCCTCTTTCACTTCTTTCACACATTTACTACCTACAAATTTCTTACTAATGCTCTCTCAAATTCTCCTCTCAAAACTCTCTCTAACTACCATCCCAAAACTCTCTCAAAATAATTCCAAAACAACTTCTACCTACAACAAAAACCCATAACCATATACTACTACCAAAATCTTCATTAGGTAACCATCTTCTATTATATTCTTTCTTCTCGTGTCATGTAACTTTACATGACCATAGTGTGACTTTCCAAAGACTAAATGTTATGGAAGCTACATTATGTTCATGTGTTGTTCTTGTTCATAAAAATCTATTATGTTTATGTTATTATTTTATTCCTATTATTGTTACTATATCTAAATATTATTATATATATATACATATTCTTTAAGAGCATATAAGCTCACTTGCAATTTATTTATTTTTATGCAAATGCAATTTATTTATTATTCCATTGCAATTTATTTATTCCGTCGCAATTTATTCCTTGTTAAATTAAGACTAGTCTCTAGTCTTAGACTTGTCCTTATCAAGTCAAAACAAATTTTTCTTTCTTTCATTTTTATTTTTTTGGGACTAGTCTACTTCTTAGTCCCGGGAGCCTTGAAAAAGCTAAGACTCCAATACTTGAGTTTATTACTTATGTTATTTTTCTTGCATTATTTTTCTCATAATTCGTGTTCATTTAAGTTGTTGTCCAAAGTTTCAAGTTCTAAAAATAATTGACAAAAAGGAGATTTTGACACTTAGAAATAAGTTTATGAAAAGTAGAAAATCTATAGTTTAAAAACAAAAATAAAGTTATCTCTTTTCAAGTACAAGAAGAAACCACTAAGATTTTAGAAACTACTTTTACTATAAAAAGTTTCTTAAGTCACATATTGTTCCACTTTTTTTTTATAAAGAAAATAAATTTTTATGCAAGGATAATTTCTATGAAAAATATAATATGAGGAAAGAATGAGGAATTTTTAAATAAAAGATTTTTGCAAACAAATAGACAAAGGAATTTGTACAAGAAAAATAAATAGGAAGAATAGTGTATTTTCTAAAAACTCCAAAATAGTATTAGTATAGAAAACTTAGGAGGAAGAAAAATTACTTTCAAAAAGTTACTTGGTTATATATATATAAGCCAACATAAAACATTTTTTTTAAACAAAAGAAACAAAATATTCATTTTAAGAAACCAACAAAAATGAATTTTTGTAAACTATATTTTTCTAAAAACTCTAAAACCAACATGATTTTCTTTGAGCAACATGAATGGACAACAAACACTTGAGCATGAATAAATATGAGCTAAGTAACCATAAAAGGAGAATTTTTCAACTATTATAGATAACTAAGTATTTATCAAACAAATTTTGATTTCTTGAACCAAAATTGTTTGTGTTGGAAAATCCATAGTGAATTTTGTTGCCACTGTTTCAGAGCCTATATGACCTTGTTTGTTAAAAATAATTTTGGAAAATGGGTAGATATTTTCGAATAGGTAGAATCGATATATTATATGCGCGATTCCGAGTTAAAATGACCAAGTTATGGCCATTTTAAGTTGGAACATTTCTTTATATGAACTTTAACGTTCTTTTGACATTGTTTTGTCAAAATTCAAGAAAATCATCAAGAATACTCATTGTGGGTATTTTCTTTGGCTAGGTGACTCCGAGGAAGGATACTTATATCCCGAAAGATTATTTCGATTGAGTAGAGTGTGTGAACGACTCATCCGCGTAGAGGAATAGTCGACATGGCATCGTGATTTATTTCCTTTAAATGCTATACTTGTTGTGCTTGTAATTTAGTTGCACTAGAAGTTAGAAAAAGATAAATAGATATGTATGTAAATAATTCATTGAAAGAACTCTAAGAATACTGAGGCCGGATTGATTTAAGATGGGTGTTTTAGTATATATATTTGCTTTGTATGAGATGCTTGATCACCATGAACTTGTTAATAATAATATTACGATATTATAAATAAAATGGATTCATGCATACCACGAAGTCAGTCACATTGCATTTTGGTTATTATCCTTGGGTGAGAAGGATAGTAAGCTCATGTCGAAAGCAACACTTGCGGAAGATCCGAAACGATGCTTGGCGGCGTTATGGAAAAAGAAAAATGCTTGGCGGGAGATCCGAAAGCAAGGCTCAATTCAAGTAGACTTTATGTGCTTGGCGATATTGATCGAAAGCATAAAACTTTTTATTAAAACTACTTGTTTGAGGTTATGTATCACCAAACCCCAAATGGACAGCGCAAATCCATTCAACATATAGTTCCCGGAAAACTATATGCCTTGTTTGCTCACGTGTATGTTGCATCCCATTTGTTTGCTTAATTAACTTGTTTGAAACTTTGTTACAAGAAGTTATTTATGGAAATAATTCTCACTAAGCTTGTTAGCTTATACCCCCATAGATATCTTTTGCAGTTTCCATATTTATTGTTAAGGCCATGAGGACCCTACGGCAGGTAATTTCTTTTGGATAAAGGAAATTTTAGATGAAGTGTAGTGTTAGTATTGAGGTACAATTATTCGTGTAATAGATTAGTGATCAAGGGGAAATATCCCTAAGTTTGTAAAGATCATTATTACAAGTGAATGATTATTATGAATCCTCTTTTCTTAATATATTATATATCTTCTTAAGCTTCATAATTCCATGTACGGTCCTCTAAAATTGTGAGAGCACGCATTACACTTAATATCAAAGCTTTTGGGAGTGGCTAAGGTTGTCATACTTAAGCTTTAACATTAAGTGTGGCAGACTTAGGGTACCTCTTGGGGCGTGACAGTTTAAGTTGGTATTAGAGCATGGTTAAGAACCTAGGAATCATAAGTATAGAATTGGACTTAAGAAGAATAGAATAGAAATAAGAAAGACTTAGATGAAATAGAATGGGTAGAATAAGTTTTCTAATCTCTCTCTCTTACATAGATCACCATAGATGAGGCCCGCCTTCAAGCCAAGAACTTCCAAAAATGACCTTTCGAAAAACCAGAGGATTACCGATTGAGACTTAGAGTTTTATGCGAAGAGTTTGCCCTAGTAGGACAACCTAAGACCGTTCAAGAAATGTTCTTAATCTGGAAGAAGGGAATGATGCAAACCGAATGGAAGGAAGTGGTACGGATTATTCACAACTGCCCTATAGGAAAGAAAATGACCGAGTTGGAGATGATATACACCGTAGAATGTATCGCTGCCATTGCTAAAGATAGACCTATGTTGAAAGAAGCAACATTTATCCTTAGAGAAGATGGAGGTCGAACTTCACCAGATTTTCGAACTTGGACCCGATCGGACCAATGTTTGTTACACCTATGATAACTTGATGATCATCTCGAATGGATGAAGGCTGATATCAACGATATCTTCCACTGGCATGGAGTATATTAGGAAGTGCTACGACCCCCAACCCAGGTGCCCACTGAGCCGCCTGCCTTTACAGGAATCCAAATAAGGATGAACGAGACCCAACGTCTACGAGAAGATGGATCGGTAATAAGAGATGAGCCTATGGAAGAAGAGAGTGAAGATTCTGAAGAAGACCCGAAGGAAGACAATGAAGAAGGACCGGAACATGAAGAGGAAAACCAGACCGCTGTTGGAGATGAGGAACCCCGTAATAGCACCGAAGAAAGAATCATCCGCTACTTAATGGGACGACAGACTCGAAGAGTGAAAGGAGCAAACTCAGCCATGAATACGGACAGTGCTCCACCTAACGGGAACAACAGCAGGGAGACAGATGGAACTGTTACTTAGAAAACTATCCATGACATAGTACCGGAATTGACTGGGGAAGAACTAACCGACATACATGAAAGATTAAGGGAGGCAGCCTGGAAAAGGAGGAAATATTTTAGGCAATTCATGAGGGACTGGAACCTAGGATCGTCCAGTAGTAATCCCAGAGATGCGCCCGAAGAATGAAGAGAGGAAGGAAGAAGATTGAGCATATCTCTAGAAATCCAGCTTAAATTTTGTAACCATAGACTAGATCCGCGATCTCAGTCTATCTTTTAGTTTTCGGAACAATGTTTTGATGTTTTCTATGTAATTTTCCTTTTGTGATTTCCTTTGAACATTTCTAATTTCATGTATGAACTTTATTTCAAAATTAACTATGATATGCTTCGAGTTGATTTCAGAAATTGTTTTAATTTAAATTTTATTATCTTCTGTGTATGTTAAAGTTTTCATTACATCCACCAGTTTCCAACAAAAATTTAATTAAGTTATCAAAATTTATAAAACTAACTTAGAAAGTTTTAAACAGCCGAAATAGAAGTAGACGAAGAGAGAGCAAAGTGCCTCTAACCAGCCAGATGTGGAAGTAGAACAACCTGCCGCTCAAGGAGCCGCTGCACCTCAGATGGACTTGCATGCCATGTTAGGACATTTGACCTACGTGTTAGAAGCGATTAGGCAAAACATGCCAACACAAGCACCCGTACCTGAAGCTGCACCAACAACAGCACCAGCACCTATACCAACACCACCGCAACAACAAGTATCAACTGAGGCATCTGTGCAAAGGAACATGCACTCCTAAAATACGCCTTTACCTCCACCCCCACCACCAAGGCCATATAAAAGCATGTTGCCCGACTTCATCAAAAGCTACCGCTATTTTGAAGGAGCTTATGATAAGCCGGAGGAGGCCGAAGATTGGCTAGCCCAAATTGAGATGTCTTTTGATGCATATGAAGTTCCACCCCACCTGCAAATCAAGTATGGAACATTCATGCTTCGTCTGAATGCTAGGATATGGTGGGAATCAAAGAAAAGGGAATTGGTAGCCCCAATCACTTGGGAAATGTTCAGACATGAATTCTTGGAGAATTACTTCCCAGGAAGTTTACGAATAAGATATAGTGAAGAGTTCTTGCAGATTGCTCAAAAGGGAAGAACGGTCGAGCAATATGAGACCGAGTTCAGTAGATTGCTACAATATGCCCCTAATTCGTACAAGTACATCGAAGAATTGAAAAGACAAGTCTTTATAGGAGGATTGGACGAAGACCTGAGAATAAGATTGGAAGAATTTAACATAAGAAATTTTCGAGAATTAGTGGAAAGAGCTCGGATCGTAGAAGGAGCGAGGAAAAGGAGAGAAAGAAAAGAAGAAGAAGAAAACCCGATCGTTGAGAAGAAGTTTTATGTAGAATCCAATTTCATGCCTCCACCAAAGAAATTCAAGATCTCCAACAACTACAATAACGACAGTAGAAGGTTCACACCAAGACACGTTTGGTGTTGGAAGTGCAATGGAGCACACTACCCTAAGAAGTGCCCTCAGTTATTTGGAAAGTGTTTCTTTTGTGGAAATGCAGACCATAAGATATCAAAATGCCCAAACAAAGGAGTTAATACTTGTCATGTCTACAAACAAAAAGAGCATTTCGCCAACAATTATCCGCAAGGAAGGGATATTCTGACAAGATCTTCAGGAGGAATTGTTCCTGTAAGGGTGGAAAAAGGAAATGGAAGTAGAAGTAAAAGCAGATCAGGATCCATTGGCTTAGGAGTTCGAATCTACAACCTAGAAGGACAATGGATAAGGGAAGAAATAAATGAAGAGGAAAAAGACTTGGCTACCATGGAATGCAATAGAGACTATAGCTGTAACATGAGAACCGGTAAGCCTTGAACGCTCTTTGTTGTTATTCCGTATATCAAGCAATAGTTTAAAGTTTTGTGCATAGAAGTAATAACCCCTTTTTCGGATGCGCAAGAAGCTTACAATTAGGAAACCAAAATGTTTTTGCTCTTTTAGATTTCGGAGCAACACATTCTTTTGTCAAGAGCTAGATAAGAGGATAAGACTACCAATAGCAAACGTCAAAGTTTTAAGATTTAAAATCCCCAAAAGAAAGGACGATGAAATCAAAGAAGTGTTGAAGGATCATCTATAAATGACATAAGGACATAAAGCCGTTCATGATAGAATTAAGGAGTAATCCATGGTACAAGACATATTACTTCCCTGTAAAGCTCCAATAAAAGTCACAAGGAAAACATAGGACTCATAAAACTATACGAAGGGAAGATAACATTGAGGAAAGAAGAGTCACATTCTTTCAAATTGATAGAAAAGCTCCAAAAAAACGAATGACTATCTGGATGACACAAAAAAAATGAAGAGGGACCGACCCTTGGAGATATTCACGATTTTTTATAAAGTTCCGAATAAATAAGATGACGTCCGAAGAAAAGAATCAACTTTAAAGAAGACTAATGGCCTTTGAATGTTCTTAGAGGAGATCAAAAGAAGTCGGAAGATTAACTACAAGAACTTTAAGTTAAGGTTTTATGCAATCAAGTATACCCCCATAGAATATGCCAAGTTCCGCTTGTAAAGAGAAAAAAAAAAAAAGGATGAAACCCTAAGTACATGCGCTAATTTTTAGAGATGAGCAAGGTCACAATCGAAAGTGAATACCACTACCAGGAATTGAAGATCTTTTGACCAGCTAGAAAGAACAAATTTTCAAAACCAAGATACTACCAACTAAGGATCAAATCAAAAAGTGATTCGAAGGAATGACCCTCAACTCTTTATGGACACTACGAGTTTCTAGTAATGCTTTTTGCAGTACCCAGCTAGAACCAAGAATGTAAATCCTTATTGGATAAATTGGAAAATTTACAAGAATCGTAATCTATTCAAAAAGAGGAAAGGGAGATAAACAAGGAATGTAATCTGGAGAACAAGAAGCTAATAGAAGGAATCAAGGATTTGAACATCGAAATTTCAAAACAAGGCTTAAATGAAGGAGACGATCGATATGGTATTAAAATCAACCTTGAAGGAAATGGATAAAAGGAGCTTAACACTAAGATAAGAAGATACGAAGGATAAAGAAGAAATATAGAAGAAAGATATACGGATTAACAATAATATAGAAACTAAAGGATGAATTCAAGAGCTAAAATCAAGGAAATAAGAGAAAGGTCATGAGTATAACCCATAGCCTGGGATTAACAACCCATTTGAGAAGAACTCGGAAATACCAAAGTTTTGAAAGAACGATAGTAGTAAGATAAGAGGAAACAAAGTGTCAACAAGAAAGTAAGAACGCCAAAGGACAAAAAGGTCTATGAAGCTTTTGCCAATGCTGGAATAAAAATGGAACTAGATTACCCAAGGGAGTAGATTTCAGGAAGGCATAAGCTGATCGATTAACCAATTTTGGCTCGTTCCTTAGTCGATTAATATAATGTTCTTCATGAACAATCTAGCAAAGTCTTGTGAGATGAAAGCAAGGAGTCCTAGTCAGGATCGTAACAAAGCAGGACGTGAGAATAGTACAACAATAGGGAACTAACAAGGAAACTTGGAGAAAAGAGACCCCTTGATGCTACATAACAAACGATCGAGGAGAACAATTCAGGACCTTAGAGGAACAAACAAGAGTGACTCATGAAATGAGAAAGGCACAAGATAGACAAAAGAAATAAGACTTATCGGAAGAGAAGAACCTTAGAAATTTCAAAATGGAAATCATGTGTGCTTAAAGGTAGGAAGTAATTACCGTATGATCTTCTGAGAAGTAATAAAACAAGATAAAAGTCTAGATTGCTATCTAAACATGTTGGAAACATACGACATATTCCAAATCCCTATTTAACGAATGATCAAGGGATCAAATTATGGAGATAAAAGTTAATGTTTTTGAGGGAGGACTTTCCTTATAAGGAATACTCAATACAGATATTTATCCCGAAGAGTTCAGAGGATAAGGAATGAGGGAGTCGATTAAGAGAAATCTTTTTTAAGCAAACCTGAGGAGATATGAATAGAGTGTAGCCCAATCACCCAAGTTCGGTTGGAAGCTACAGTTTTGGAAATTACAAGTTTTGAGGACAAAACTTTCTTTAAGGGGGGTAGGTTGTAAACCCCCAAATTTTTGGAATTAGTTAAGCCTAAAACCCTAACCGGAAGTCAACCGGAGCTCTAAAGGTCAACAAAACCCTAGTTAGACGTAATAGCTCAAAGTCCGGCACTCCCGAATAAGAAACTCGGTGAGAATAAGTAGAAGTTTAGAATGTAGAATAGTGCGGAATTATCTAAGGCAACATAAAAAGATCAGATTAGTGAAACCGCAACTCGTTTCGAACCCGATCGGACATGATTCTTGAAAAACGTGTCCGAAACCCCGGAATAGTAAAAATATTCCGAATACACCGTTAGACTTGTAAAAATACAAGGTTTTCAAAAATATCAATTTCAGAATTTTTTGGTAAGTAAAAATAATAGATATTGCATTTATACGCTATTTTCTTACTACCGGTACTTTATTAGTCATATCTACTTTACATTACACTATTCATTACTATTCTACACTATTTTTTATCTCTACTTTTTCTTACACCTACTCTTACACACTCCATAACCTATAATTCTTACTTTTACCTTTCCCATAACTTTATTTCACATCTACCTTACATATTACATCTTTTATTTAACAAAAAGTCAAAAAATAAAATCACTCCCCCCTCTTATGCATATGGCCGCACCCCCTTGCCCCTCCTCCCAATTTTGTTTCAATTTTTATTTATTTTAATCACACAAAAACCACTCCACATTTTCCTATAAATACCCCTCCTCTTTCACTTCTTTCACACATTTACACTACCTACAAATTCTTACTAAAACTCTCTCAAATTCTCCTCTCAAAACTCTCTCCAACTACCATCCCAAAACTCTCTCAAAATAATTCCAAAACAACTTCTACCTACAACAAAAACCCATAACCACATACTACTACCAAAATCTTCATTAGGTAACCATCTTCTATTATTTTCTTTCTTCTCATGTCATGTAACTTTACATGACCATAGTGTGAGTTTCCAAAGACTAAATGTTATGGAAGCTACATTATGTTCATGTGTTGTTCTTGTTCATGAAAATCTATTATGTTTATGTTATTATTTTTCCTATTATTGTTACTATATCTAAATATTATTATATATATATACATATTCTTTAAGAGCATATAAGCTCACTTGCAATTTATTTATTTTTATGCAAATGCAATTTATTTATTATTCCATTGCAATTTATTTATTCCGTCGCAATTTATTCCTTGTTAAATTAAGACTAGTCTCTAGTCTTAGACTTGTCCTTATCAAGTCAAAACAAATTTTTCTTTCTTTCATTTTATTTTTTTGGGACTAGTCTACTTCTTAGTCCCGGGAGCCTTGAAAAAGCTAAGACTCCAATACTTGACTTTATTACTTATGTTATTTTGCTTGCATTATTTTCTCATAATTCATGTTCATTTAAGTTGTTGTCCAAAGTTTCAAGTTCTAAAAATAATTGACAAAAAGGAGATTTTGACACTTAGAAATAAGTTTATGAAAGTAGAAAATCTATAGTTTAAAAACAAAAATAAAGTTATCTCTTTTCAAGTACAAGAAGAAACCACTAAGATTTTAGAAACTACTTTTACTATAAAAGTTTCTTAAGTCACATATTGTTCCACTTTTTTTTTATAAAGAAAATAAATTTTTATGCAAGGATAATTTCTATGAAATATAATATGAGGAAAGAATGAGGAATTTTTAAATAAAAGATTTTTACAAACAAAAGACAAAGGAATTTGTACAAGAAAAATAAATAGGAAGAATAGTGTATTTTCTAAAAACTCCAAAATAGTATTAGTATAAAAAACTTAGAAGGAAGAAAAATTACTTTCAAAAAGTTACTTGGGTATATATATATAAGCCAACATAAAACATTTTTTTTTTTAAACAAAAGAAACAAAATATTCATTTTAAGAGACCAACAAAAATGAATTTTTGTAAACTATATTTTTCTAAAAACTCCAAAAAACCAACATGATTTCTTTGAGCAACATGAATGGACAACAAACACTTGAGCATGAAAAATATAGCTAAGTAACCATAAAAGGAGAATTTTCAACTATATAGATAACTAAGTATTTATCAAACAAATTTTGATTTCTTGAACCAAAATTGTTTTGTGTTGGAAAATCCATAGTGAATTTTGTTGCCACTGTTTCGGAGCCTATATGACCTTGTTTGTTAAAAATAATTTTGGAAATGGGTAGATATTTTCGAATAGGTAGAAATCGATATATTATATGCGCGATTCCGAGTTAAAATGACCAAGTTATGGCCATTTTAAGTTGGAACATTTCTTTATATGAACTTTAACGTTCTTTTGACATTGTTTTGTCAAAATTCAAGAAAATCATCAAGGAATACTCATTGTGGGTATTTTCTTTGGCTAGGTGACTCCGAGGAAGGATACTTATATCCCGAAGATTATTTCGATTGAGTAGAGTGTGTGAACGACTCATCCGCGTAGAGGAATAGTCGACATGGCATCGTGAGTTTATTTCCTTTAAATGCTATACTTGTTGTGCTTGTAATTTAGTTGCACTAGAAGTTAGAAAAAGATAAATAGATATGTATGTAAATAATTCATTGAAAGAACTCTAAGAATACTGAGGCCGGAATTGATTTAAGATGGGTGTTTTAGTATATATATTTGCTTTGTATGAGATGCTTGATCACCATGAACTTGTTAATAATAATATTACGATATTATAAATAAAATGGATTCATGCATACCACGAAGTCAGTCACATTGCATTTTGGGTTATTATCCTTGGGTGAGAAGGATAGTAAGCTCATGTCGAAAGCAACACTTGGCGGAAGATCCGAAAACGATTGCTTGGCGGCGTTATGGAAAAAGAAAAATGCTTGGCGGGAGATCCGAAAGCAAGGCTCAATTCAAGTAGACTTCATGTGCTTGGCGATATTGATCGAAAGCATAAAACTTTTTATTAAAACTACTTGTTTGAGGTTATGTATCACCAAACCCCGAATGGAGGGCGCAAATCCATTCAATATATAGTTCCCGGAAAACTAATATGCCTTGTTTGCCCACATGTATGTTGTATCCCATTTGTTTGCTTAATTAACTGTTTGAAACTTTGTTACAAGAAGTTATTTATGGAAATCTGTTAGCTTATACCCCCATCGATATCTTTTGCAGTTTCCATATTTATTGTTAAGGCCATGCACTACAAGAAAACTGGGCTTTAGAGACAAAAATTCTGTCTCTAAACATAAATTTCCGTCGCAAAAACCATCGTCGCAGATTTTATTTATAGAATTATAACTACATTTTCTAAGTTCCATCGCAGATTTTCTGTCTCTAAAGGTCTGTTTTCTTGTAGTGATGAGGACCCTGCGGGCATGTAATTTCTTTTGGATAAAGGAAATTTTAGATGAAGTATAGTGTTAGTATTGAGGTACAATTATTCTTGTAATAGATTAGTGATCAAGGGGAAATATCCCTAAGTTTGTAAAGATCATTGTTATAAGTGAATGATTATTATGAATCCTCTTTTTTTAATATGTTATATATCTTCTTAAGCTTCATAATTTCATGTACGGTCCTCTAAAATTGTGAGAGCACGCCTTACACTTAATATCAAAGCTTTTGGGAGTGGCTAAGGTTGTCATACTTAAGTTTTAATATTGAGTGTGGCAGACTGTTATGTTTAGGGTATCCCTTGGGGCGTGACAATATGCTTAAAATATATTCCCAAACGTAGCAGAAAATTTTGGAGCCAAATAAGCCCAAACTCATTTATTTTAGGCCAAAATCAAGCCAAACCCCATGCAAATCAAAGCCCATATCATGGCAGCCTCTAAAGTCAACATTTGATAAATATCAAGTCCACTTTTAGCAAGATTCGTATGAAAAATCAAACCATCCAAGACAACCCACTAGAGAAGATAAAAGCACCATTTTTCATTTCTAAAAGTCACCTCATTCAAGTCCAAACATCACCTATATTTGTCTCAAGTAAGACCATCATTTTCTTATGGCAATACCATAAAACCAAGCCCAAGCTTCTTAAGGTATGTGTTTGTTATGTTAAGAGCATATTTGTTAGTTTAAAATTTTACTAGAATATGAGTTTTCATGTTAAAATGAGTTTGATGATTACATGTATTAACTATGTATTGAATAAATATCTTTATGGTTTATAAGTTATTGGTTGTGCTTAGTAAGTAACAAGTAGTGTTGGAGTGAATGAAGTTGGGAATGAGTAGGGTTTAGATAGTTTAGAGAAGAATGAATAGGCAAATTGTGGATTGGATGAGGATTTGTGTTTGAAATGGTAAATATAGATGTTTGATGAGTTTGAAGTGAAGATTGTGTGTGTTAAAAGAAGTTAGAATACATATAGGTTGAAGTTTGATGTTAGAAATGTGTTTGAAGGAAGTTTGGAAATGAAAATTTTGGTAAAAAGTTTGTGTTTCGAAATAGGGAAGTCTGCAATTTTTCAAAAATCTGTGTTGCAGTGTACGCCACCTTAACGCCGCCAGTGTAGAGGTCAACATTGCCAATGTTAGGGTATTCACGGGCGTAGACTGACCCCATTGAACTCTCGGATTTTTGGATAAAATTGAGTTGTGGTCTACATCGGCCGTCGGCGTAGACCACAACACTGTTGGCGTTTTGGTTAACGCTGCCAGTGATGGCAAGCGTAAAATTTTTAGTGTAGACTACATCGCATTAACGCCACTGGCATTTGAAGCTGCTGTATCTTTTGCAGTTTTTCATTTTCAAAACTTCTTCAAACCATTCCTTTAGCTTATTAATTTGTCTTGTGATGATTTTATGAATTTGTATGATAATGTTTGATTTATAAATATCGAGTTAATATCTTGTATGAATATTTATTTGAATTTTATGAATTGTTTAACCTAGAGCTATATATATATATATATATATACACATACACACATGGAATAGAGTTAAGGGTATTAATATAAGTTGAAATTTCTCGTAACAAAGAGAGATCCCTAGTTGAATACTACCTATGATTCACGGTTTCATTCAGGTATGCAGTATTGTGTTTGATTTCTTGCCTAGGATAGGCATGATTAAATTTACCTTAATTTAAGAAAAACTCAAGTTGTTTGAATTGATTATCTATTATACCGTTGAATCTGATTTGGGGAGCGGCACTCTGTTCAGATTGGGGGTACGGTAGTTTAGGTGTTTAGATCACCCCTATCTTTATGATAAGACTTTTATAAGTGGTAAGGCGGGTAGTTGATAGGGTTGTTAATGTCGGTATAACATTTGCTTATTCTTAAAGAGAAATAATATCATTTAATTCAATTGTTTATGGGAACATTTGAATTAAGTGATATTATGGATTAAGTTAAGTAAAGTTGTGAAACGGCTAAAAACCCTAGAGGAAGCTACTTTTTCATTTATGGATATATCATCTAGGAGATATAAGTCCCCAAACAACTAATATCAATCCCCTAAGCGTCGAGATCGTTAGTCAAGACCCCCAAATATCCTTGTTGTCTAAAGTTTGAATACTTTAATGTTGTTTGACTAATTAAAGATTTCCTAATAACTTGATGGCTGTTGCATTTGCATATAGTTTAAGCTTGTGTGCCATTCTTATTTGGTTTTGTTACTTGCGTACTGGGCCTTTGATTCATTATTTCATATTTCAGGTGTTGATGCTAGTGATGAATTCTACACCAGTATGGGTTATGGCACTAATTTTGAGGATTTCTTATATGATTGGGAGGATTGGAGGTGACCATGACCTTGGTGGATCTTTTGTAATAATATAGATTTTGGAAAACCTATGTAATAGATATTATATCTTTTGCTTATCTTTTGTAAAAGGCTTGTTTATAAGCCTTGTTTGTAATGTCTATATGTATATATATCTGTAATTGATCTATATCTTATATGTAAATGTTATGTTTTTCTAAGAAGTTTTAAGAGTTGATTGTTTTTAAAAGTTGTTCTTATAAGAGATTTAGGTAAACAAATATCCAAACTGATCCTGGAAATCAACCTTACACATAACACTGTAAGTTATATGTGATTAGAGATATTCACCTATTTTAACTATAGGGGTGCGTCTGGGTCTTTACACAACTGGTATTTAAACTTCAATTCCTACCATATAATTCATGCGTAGTTTAGTAGTATAGTTATATAAAAAAAAAATCAAAGTTTTATCATAGTTTTCTAAACCATACACATACAAATATATTAGTTATATCAAGATTTTATTTTTAAAAGTTCATCTAAAGCTTCTATGATATTCTAAGATTATACTTAAGTTTAAAATTTTCATGATTGAATAATTTTAGAGTTTTATCTTACACGATTAAGATTTTCTAGGTTTGATTGGTCAAATTAGGGTTTCATTCTCAATGGACTCAGAATTCCCTAATGACTTTGATAGTAGGAATTAGAATATTTATTTGAGGTCTATATTTAGTGTTATGGATCTCTTTTCGTTCTCATTGCGTGTTTGTAATGTTAGCGGTTAATCTTTTAGTTAAAAATCAATAGGTTCTATAAATAAATTGTTTTTTTTTTCAGGTTTGAAATTAAGAGCTACTTCTAATTATATCTTGAGTTATTGGCTCAAGATACAAAATTTTATCTTTGGTATCAACTAGGGTAAAAAAAATTTCTATTCGAGTTTTTGAGCTATAAATGAGTTCACTACTACTCAAAGGTTCATTCTAGGAATTTTATTGGGTTTTAAATTCACCATCTATTAAGCATTTACCATTCTAATCATTATACAAGTATAAAAATTCTTAAGGATTACATGGTTAAATTAGGATTTAGTTGCTTATAGATTTCACAGTTTTCTAACTAATATGTTTCTATAATTTAGATTTTTATGTGAGGTCTAAATTTACAGATATAGATTAGTTTTTCATTTTATTGCGTATTTTGTAATCCTAGTAATCCATCTTTAAATTATTTGTTTATAATTAGTAGATTCTAAAAAAAATTAATCGTATTTTATTATAATTGAAAACTAAGATCAACTATGCTTACTTATTGAGTTATCAACTCATTGTGGAATCTTTATTCTAAATTTTTTTATTAATTAATAATCACAAATTTTCTAATACTACTTTAGAGTTTTAAAATATCATAAATAAGTTGGAAATCATTATATCATTATTTAATCAGTGTAGAATTTATTTTTTAATATCTAAACTTAAGGTAAAAGGATTTTGAAGTTTATAATTTATAATAATGATTTATCTATCATCTATCATTGATTATCTAAGGTTATGGAAATTACATTTTGCGTTTTGAAATTTTATTGATAAGGTTTCCAATTTTTTTTCCTTTTAGTTATAATCAAATTTGTTCTCACTTTAATATTCTTAAATCTTGAAAAATCGGGAGGGAGTGACTTTTGTGACTTTTTCTTATTATAGTTCTTTATGATTTTATATTATATTTTTGGTAATTGTTATAATTTAGTTATGTAAAATTAGAGGGATTACATCTTCGCTCTTTAATTTATGCAACAATTTATTGTTAAATGAATATTCTATTATTATTAAGTGAATATGTTTTATTGGTGTCAAAAATTGTAATAATATATCTTATCTCTTTTTTATTTTACTCTCTCTTTCTTCACTCTTTACTTTGTGTAACAAGTAATTATTAAATGAATCTTTTTTATTGGAGTCAAAAAATAATTGCCCATACTTTGTTCTTATTTTTTTAACACAAATAATTTAGATTGACTTAATTAAGATAGATACATAAAGTATGGTAGTTGCCTTATTTATCTTATCTCTTTTTTATTTTACTCTCTTTTTCTTCACTCTTTACTTTCTATAACGGTTTATTATTAAGTGAATCTTTTTTATTAGTGTCAAAAAATAACTGCCAATACTTTTTTTTTAACTATCCATACTTTGTTCCTATTTTTTGATACAAATAACTTAGATTGGCTAACTAAGATAGATATATAATTTGTTATAGAAAGTAAGGAGTGATAAGAGAGAGAGAAAGTAAAATAAAAAAGAGATAATATAAATAAGTAACTATTATACTTTATATTATTATAATTTTAACACCAATAAAAATGTTCACTTAATAATAAATTGTTACATAATGTAAAGAGTGAAGAAAAAGAGAGTAAAATAAAAAGGAGATAAGATAAATAAGGCAACTACCATACTTTATATTATTACGATTTTTTTACACTAATAAAAACCATTCACTTAATAATAATAATAATAATAATCATAATTAATCAATAGTAATTATAATTGAATCTTTTCTTCAGTTATTGTTAGGAAGTATAGATTAATTATTGAAAAGCCATAATTTCCCAAATCATATTTTATAAATGTATTAATGAATTTACGCATGATCATGAAGTATGATGAATATGAATTATGTTAGTATATGATATATATGTTGTGCTAATGTTTTTAAATGTTTATATATCTTAGTGTAGCTAAATATTGAGTTTATAAATTTATAATTGTAATAAAGTATATGAAAATTTTCTTGAAACAAGTTAAACAAGTTGGGACATAGCAGAATCTTTGGCCAATTAAACCAAGCCCAAAACAAGCTCATTTAGTGCAAAATAAGCCCATCCCTTTTGGCAGCACCTAAAGTCAAAGTTTGGATAAGTATTAGCCCCATTTGATGAAGAAAACAATCTCTAAAATCTGCTCAAAAATTTCACATGAATTTCACTACACTCTCTACAAGTTTCTCCCCTTGTTTCTTTCAAAACCCTACACTCCAAGCCCTAAACAAAGTGAAGATCATAAGCCCAAGTGAGACAAGTGGTTCAAGTGTTTTTCTTCAAAGTTTAAAGCCTCTTAAGGTATGTGTGTTGTTTGTTATATGTATATTTGTTAGTAGGCTTTCTTATGTGAATGAGGTTCTAATGCTAAATATGTGGTTAGATGAGTTTTATGTGTTGATGGTAGATGATAAAAGAACTTATAGTATATGCTAAACATGTAATTTGAAGTGTTTGGATGATTGAAGTGGGAAGGTTAAATGAAGTTGGGGTATGGATTTGTGTTTGATGCGTCTAGATTAGTGTTTGATTGTGTTGAAGTAGAGTTGGTGCATGTTTGGGAGTGTTGAGATCATATGCTAAGTTTTAAGAAGTTTGAAATGTGTTTGAAGAAGCTAAAACATATTGGAGTAAACAAGCTTTGTAAAATAAAAATAGGGGATACTGCAGATTTTTTTCGAAATTGCATACTGCAGTGTATGCCGGCACTTATGCTGTCGACATACACGTGAACGCTGGCATACATGGGTTCACGAGTTGTGTACCCTTCTTGTGTACCTCTCGACATTTTTTTACAAATTTGAGTTCTAGAGTATGCTGGCACTTATGCCATTGGCGTAGGACGATAGGCGCCGGCGTTGAAGCTTAGGTTGCCGGCTTAGTAGGCAGCCTCTGCCGTTTTCATTTTTCAAAAGCTTCTTAAAAAAATTTCCAAAGCTTCATATATGATCTTTTGAGTATTTGTTGAGCATGTATGATGTTGTATAATGTATAAATACTGTGTTATGACCCTATGTTGAATTTATTTGAATTTCTTTGAGTGTTTTGCTTAGATTTAATTATGTTTATGTATGAATTAAAATTAGAATGTTAATTTGAGATGATTTGCTTGGAATAGAGATAGATCCTTACTTGGCTACCCCTATTAATTCTCGATTTGATTCAGGTACGTAGTAACATGCTTGTTTCTTGCCTAGGATAGGCATAATTAAATTTACTCTAAATTATAAAAACTTTAATTCTATTTGAATTGGTTGTCTATTACACTGTTGAATCCGATTCGGGGAGTGATACCTCGTCATGATACAATGACACAGTAGTTTTAGGCGCTTAAGCCACCTCTGTCATGATGCAATGACTTTTACAAGTGGTATAACGGGTAGTTGATGAGATTTTTGGTATCGTTATAACGTTTGCTTAAGCTTAGGATGAAGTAACATGATTTAATTCGATGTTTTTGGGACTTGAATTAGGTGATGTTATGTACTAAGATAAGTAAGGATAAGAAACGACTGAGAACCTTAGATGAGACTATTTTTCGTTTTCAGATATATCATCTAGGAGATATAAGTCATCGAACAACTTATATCAACCTCCTGAGCATCGAGATCATTACTCAGGAACCCCCCCCCCCCCCCCCCCCCCCTTAAAATATCGTTGTTGCTCAAAGTTTGAATACTCTAATGTTACTTGATTAATTAAAGATTATATAATAACCTATTGGTTGTTACATATGCATATAGTTTAAGTTTGTGTGTATCACTCACCTTTGTTTTTGTTACTTGTGTATAGGACCTTTGACTCATTATTTTATCCCTTTCAGGAGCAAAAGACGATGAGTTTTATGCTAGCATGGGTTATGGAATTGATTTTGAAGATTTTCTAGATGGTTTGGAAGATTAAGTTGACCAAGGACTTTATAGATTTCTTCTTTGTAATAGAATAAGGTAGACTCTTTTGGAAAGATATGTAATAGATATTATAGTTTGGTTTATCTTTTTTCTTTTATATAAGGCTTGTTATTAGCCTTTGTCTATAATATATATATATATATATATATATATATACACTTAGCTATGTATGTTTTAAGTTATATCTCTTATGATATATGATGTTGATGATGATGTTATGTTTTTCTTAAAAGTTTTAAAAATCAACAATTTTTAAGTTTGTTCTTATTGAGGATTTAGACAAACAATTATTCAAACACTTCTTTAAGGACAACCTTACATATCATACTGCAGGTTATATGTGGTTGGAGACTCGAATTCACCTATTATATAAATGTGTGTGTGAGTGTGGGTCATTACAGATGGTATCAGAGCTGAGTTTGAACAATTTTTAGCCTAAATGTAATAGCTTGTTTGAGACTTGACCTAGACACAAACAGGCAGTATAGAAAATAGTTAAGCCTTGCTTAAATAGTAGTACTTGCTTACTTTCTTATTTGTTTGTTATGCTTATTGCTTGTTTGTTGGTTTATTTAAATTGCTTGCTATTATTTATAAATGTGAATGTGAATTTAGTAAGCTTTGTGTAAGATTTAAAATTCCATATGTGTGTGTTGAATGTATTGTATGCAATTGTAAAGATGGATAGGTTAAGAAGATCAACTCAACAACAATTTGACAGAGAGAATATGCCTACACCACCACAGTCATCATCTACATTAGCTCCTGCTTCATCTTCTACTCCTAGTACCGAAGCTACTCCACCTCATGCTTCGGCTTTTGCATCACAGGTTCCTCCAACAACACAAATTCCACCTCCTCCTCCTATGCATCCTTTTCCTTTAATGCCACAAATGCTTACCAATAACCTATCTTCTATGTATGGCATGCTAAAGGATATAGTGGCTATGATGCAACAGTACCAAGTGATGATGTTTCAGCAAACCCAACATCTCATACAACAGAGTAATCAACAAGGAGCTAGGCCAAATGAGAACCCACCAGTAAATGATCAAGCTAACCAAGTCAAGTTGTATGATTTCAGTAAAATGGTTACTAATTTTGATGGATCAAGCATGAATCCTATAGTAGCAGAAAGCTGAATCGAAGAACTAGAGAAGACTTTTGCTGCTAGTGATACTCCTGAAGATAAGAAAGTTGATCTAGCTATGTACATGATGAAGAGAGAAACTTATAACTGGTGGAGTTTAACAAGCGCAAATTTGCATCAACCTACCTCTTGGAATACATTCAAGGATACTTTCTTTTTAAAATATTTTCCAAACTTAGTTAGAGAAAGGATGATTGCAAATTGGCTAAATGTTAGACAAAGAAGTAAAACAACTGATGAATATCATGTTGAATTCTGTACATTGTTGTGCTTTGCTGGAGGAGACTATAGAGATGAAAGAATGAAGGTGCAAAAATTTCAAAATGGTTTAAATAAAGAAATTCAAGGGGAAGTGAAGAAGTTTGAGTTGCAAACTCTAGTTGATACTGTGGCAAAGGCTATATTGGTGGAACAAATTCAAATTGATAGTAGATCGAGAAGGGTAAAGAGAGTAGCATTTCTAGGGAAAAGACTTGCACTTGTATCTTCTTATGGAAGTTATCAAGGTAAAGGGAAAAAGCCAATTCTGGGAAAGAGAGGAAATCAGAAACCAACATTTAAAGCTTCAATCCTTGTGTTTGAAAAGAAATGTATACGATGTTTCGGAGCACATGACCTATCTGAGTGCCGATAGACTCCAAGAGCATATTTTTCTTGTAGACAAGTAGGCCACAAAGCTGTTAAGTGTAAGAGCCTAAGTTTAGCACCATTCTTTTGTGCTTACTATAAACAACGAGGTCATCATATTGCAAATTATAAGGAAAGCGCTGATAATAAGAATGAAGTTAATTTAGATAAAGGGAAAATGAATGCTAAGGTTTTTGCACTATAGCAGATTGAGGAGACACCTTCAGTTGATACTTTGGCAGGTACTTTGAGTGTTTCAAATCAAAATGCTTATGTGTTGATGGATACTGGAGCCACTCATGCAAGCATATCTGAAAATTTTATGAATGAGTGTGAACTTGCTTCTAAAATATTAACTGACCATGTTATGTGTGTGAATACTCTTTTGGTTATTGAGATTAGACAACCATGTGTATCTAGAAATGTAAATGTTTTGATTTCTTATGTGAATATACCTATTGATATGATAGTCTTACTTTTGTCTGACTTTGATGTGATCTTGGGAATGAAATGGCTAAATCTTTATAAGGTCACAATTGATTGTAGTAAGACTGAGTTGAGTTTCCATCTAAAGGAAGGGAGATTCACTTATGTGTTAGAAAGGCAAAGGCCTAGGAGTATGAAATCAATGGAGTTATGGAAAGGATGTATTGTAGCATTTTGTGAGTGCAGAAGAGATAGATATTAACATGGTACCTGTTGTGAATGAATTTGTTGATGTGTTTCTTGAGAAATTACCTAGTTTGCCACCAAATAGAGAGATAGAATTTGGGATTGAAGTGCTACCTGGAACCGTTCCTATCTCCAAGGCTCCATATAGAATGGCACCTATAGAATTGAAAGAATTAAAGTAGCAGTTGCAAGAGTTGCAGGAAATGGGTTTCATTAGCCTGAGTATATCTCCATGGGGTTACCTTTTTTGTTCGTAAAGAAGAAGGACGATGCTTTAAGAATGTGTATCAATTACATGGAACTAAATCAGGTCACTATCAAGAACAAGTATCATTTACCCTAGATTGACGACTTATTTGATCAATTGAAAGGAGCCACGATATTTTCAAAGATTGACTTGAGATCAGGTTTTTATCAATTTAAGATTAAATCTCAAGACATTTAGAAGACGGCTTTTCAAACTAGATATGGGCACTTTGAATTTTTGGTTATGCCTTTCAGGTTAACAAATGCTCTAGCTGCATTTATGAATTTAATGAACAAGGTCTCCAGGGATTATTTAGATTCATTTTTTATTGTATTTATTGATGATATTCTAATTTATTCTCAAAGTAGAGAAGAACATGAAAAGCATTTAAAGCTTGTGTTGCAAAGGCTCAGAGAGAAAAAGCTTTATTCTAAATTTAACAAGTGTCAATTTTGGCCTAAAGAAATATCTTTCTTGGGACATATTATATCAAAGGAAGGCATATTAGTTGATCTAGAGAAGATAGAAGCTGTATTGAAGTGGTCTAGACCCACAAATGTGAGTGAAATCAGAAGTTTTCTCGGGTTAGCTGGATATTATCAAAGATTTGTAGAAGGGTTTTCAAAAATTGCATCTCCATAACTAGGTTGACACAAAAGAATGTTAAATTTGTATGGGATGACAAATGCAAAAGGAGCTTTGAAGAATTGAAGGAAATATTGGTATCTGCTCCTATTTTGGCATTACCTGTTAGTGGAAAGGAATTTGTAGTCTTCAGTGATGCTTCTACTTAGGGACTTGGCTGTGTACTTATGTAGGATGGGAGGGTAATAGACTATGCTTCAAGATAGTTAAAGCTACACAAGAAAAATTACCCAGTTCATGATTTAGAGTTGGCAGCTGTGATCGTTGTGTTGAAACTCTGGAGGCACTATCTCTTTGGGGAGAAGTGCAAGACACATATAGATCACAAGAGTTTGAAATACATTTTTACACAAAGAGAGCTTAATATGAGACAACGAAGATGGCTAGAATTAATTAAGGATTACGATGTGGAAATCTTATAACATCTTGGCAAAGCGAATGTGGTAGCAGTTGCTCTGAGTAGAAAGAAATAGGTAGATGTTGCAACTCTAATTACTAGCCAGAAAGAGATCCAGATGGAATTCAGAAAATTAGAGCTTGAAGTTACAATGGAAAAAGTTGTTGTCATGTTAGCTCAATTATCTTTGCAACCTACAATCTTGAAGCGAATCAAGCAAGCTCAAAAAGAAGATGTTGAAACTGAGGAAATGAAGTCTACTATAAATAATGGAAGAAGAAAAGAGTTAAGAGTTGATAAGGAAAGTGTTATTAGACATGGAAATCAGATTTTTGTACCAAAAATACGCGGTTTAAGAGAAGAAATTATGAGGGAAGCTCATTCCTCATCATATTCTATTCACCCTGGAATCACCAAAATGCACAAAGATTTGAAAAAGCATTATTGGTGGGAAGGATTGAAGAAAGATGTTGCACATTATGTGTCCAAATGCTTGACTTGCTAGCAAATAAAGATCGAACATCAAAGACCAGGGGGAGAACTTCAGCCTCTATCTATTCTCGAGTGGAAATGGGAAGATACCATGAATTTTGTATCTGCATTGCCAAGGACTATTGCTAAGCATGAGGTTATTTGGGTGATTGTCGATAGATTAAAAAAATTAGCTCACTTTATACCTTTGAGAGTTGGTGATTCTTTAGAAAGGATGGCACATGCATATATTAAAGAGATAGTAAGATTACATGGTGTACCAAAAACGATTACATCTGATAGAGATACTTGTTTTGTCAGCAAGTTTGGAAAAGTCTACACACAGCTTTGGGTACACAACTTCAGTTCAGTACTGCGTTTCATCCTTAAACTGATGGGCAATATGAGAGGATCATCCAGATACTTGAAGACATGCTTCGGGCATGTTTTTTGGGTTTTGGCAATAGATGGAACACTTATCTTCCACTTATTGAATTTGCTTATAACAACAGTTTTCAAGCGACAATCCAAATGACACCTTATTAAGCCTTTTATGGAAGAAAATGCAGATCGCCTTTGCACTGGGATGAAGTTGATGAAAGAGCTATATTAGGTCTAGAATTGATACAACAGGCTATAGACAAAGTACAAATGGTGAAGCAAAGGATGAAAGTAGCTCATGACAGTTACAAGAGTTATGCTGACATGAAGCGAAGACTACTAGAATTTGATGTGGGTGACCATGTGTTCCTCAAAATCTCTCCAACAAAAGGTGTTATCAGATTTGGGGTTAAGGGCAAATTAAATCTGAGATATATTGGTCCTTATGAAATTTTGGAGAAAGTGTGACCATTAGCTTATTGACTGGCTTTACCCCCAAGCTTATCAGACGTACATGATGTCTTTCATGTATCTCAGCTAAAGAAGTGCATATCAGATTAGGATGCCATCATTTCTTCTCATCAGCTAAAAGTTCAACCAGATTTGAGCACCATTAAAAGACTAATCAAAGTATTGGATAGGATTGACAAAGTGCTAAGAAGAAAAGTGATTCCTTTCGTAAAGGTTTTATATAGTGGACAAGCTGAGAGAGAAGTAACATCAGAACCCAAGAATGAAATGAGACAAAAGTATCCATAGTAGTTTGAGTAATAAACAAGATCAGTTAAGTTTCGAGGATGAAAACTTTTTGAAGAAGGGGAGAATAAAATAGCCATAATTTCCTAAATCATATTTTATAAATGTGTTAATGAATTTATGCGTGATCATGAAGTATGATGAATATGATTTATGTTAGTATATGATATATGTGTTATGTTAATGTGTTTAAATATTTATATATCTTAGTGTAACTAAATATTGAGTTTATAAATTTATAAATGTAATAAAGTGTATGTAAAATTTCTTGAAACAAGTTAAATAAGTTAGTGGACATAGCAGAATTTTTGGCTAATTAAACCAAGCCCAAAACACCATTTTAAGGTCCCAAAACAAGCCTATTTAGTGCAAAATAAGCCTATCCCTTTTGGCAGCCTCTAAAGTCAAAGTTTGGATAAGCATTAGCCCCATTTGATGAAGAAAACAATCTCTAAAATCTGCCCAAAATTTCACACGAATTTCACCACAGTCTCTGCAAGTTTCTCCTTTTGTTTCTTTCAAAACCCTACACTTCAAGCACTAAACAAAGTGAAGATCATAAGCCCAAGTGAGACAAGTGGTTCAAGTGTTTTTCTTCAAAGTTTAAAGCCTCTAAAGGTATGTGTGTTGTTTGTTATATATATATATATTATATATATTTGTTAGTAGACTTTCTTATGTGAATGATGTTCTAATATTAAATATGTGGTTAGATGAGTTTTACATGTTGATGGTAGTTTAAGTAGTTCATTGATGATAAAAGAGCTTGTAGTATATGTTAAACATGTAACTTGAAGTGTTTAGATGATTGAAGTATGGGACGATGGTGTTGTCAAGTGTGTAGGTTAAATGAAGCTGGGTTATGGATTTGTGTTTAATGTGTGTAGATTAGTGTTTGATCGCATTGAAGTGGAGTTGGTGCATGTTTGGGAGTGTTGAGATCATATACTAAGTTTTAGGAACTTTGAAATATGTTTGAAGAAGCTAAAATGTTTTGGAGTAAACAAGCTTTGTAAAATAAAACAGGGGATTCTGTAGATTTTTTTTCAAAATTGAGTACTTGTTGGTTTCTCTCGAATGATGATTTTGATGATAACAAAAAAGATTAAGTGATTACTTATATATTTGTTAAATGTGCAGCATTTCATATCTGTATGTATATAAGAAGGATGGAAATTTTTTTTTCATTTTTCAAAAGAACAATCTACATATTATAAGGTTAATTAGAAGGTTCTTCAATGGAATACAAGTTTTCTTTTAAACCGTCAGAAGAAACGTTAGAAAGTTTATATGTCTTATTTTCATAAAGCGGCTAAAGAATGATTGATAGCTTTCAAATCTGATCTAAATTGAAGGATTTGAAATTTTGAAGACCTAGCTCCAATGTTGAGTATAATTTGGGTAATATACTCAATGTGTTCCACACAGTTGGTTCAATATCCATAGGGATTTAATATTGAATTAATGATCAAATATTTTGGAAGCTCATAAACGGCATTTTTGAAGAAGGGCGATTCAAACTTGAAAATTTAATTTACAACGAATTACATTTGAGGAGAAAGTTAGTGTGTATAATACAAAGTAATTACAAAACATGTTTCAGATTTTTAAGGAGTGTGTCCAAGGAATTTCGAAGCTCAAAATTTTTGGAAGACCTTATCTTCATGTTGCATGAACAATACCAGACGGAAGAAGATGAAGATTACGATGGATTCAAATTTGAAATTCAAGTTCAAGATAATTATACAAGTTATTGGATATTGATATCTGATTATCTATTAAAGTATAAAATTTGAGAGTACATCAAGAATTCAAGATTCAAATTTTACAGATTTTACGGATAAATACGAATTGATATTTTTTACAGTTTTTGTTGATAAACTTCAGCTGATATCGTGTAAAGGAAGAGGAACAAGTTAATCCACCTGATGAACTAGTCGTTAAAGGAAGCAAAATAAAAATAACGGATACCCAAGACAAGAAGATCAGAGAAACATTTTTACGTGAAAGAGAAAAGAACCATCAGTGATATAAGCCTTCCTTCTTCATACGTTAAACACTGTCATATTACTATTGTTGCTATTTTAAGAGAAATTTTGAGGATACTTACTTGTTATTCCTCTAATATTTTTTCACACATTTTTGTGTGAGTTTGATAGTTACAAGTAAGCTCAGTAGATTGATTGCTTAGGAGAATCAAGCTGAGTGAATTGTAGCCAAAGAAAATTGGCAAGAACATCTTGTAACTTTGATTGATTGATTGATTAGATAGTGGAACACAACCGGTGTGAAATACCGGGACCTTGGCTTGGAGCTGGAAGAGAGGATTGACGCTTAAGGCGGAACCTCAATAATTCGACTTTGCACTCTTTACTCCTTTATATCTTTTTAATTTATGTAATTTTATTTTGTTTTTATATCTGTGATATATGCTCAAAAGGTTTATCAGAGAGTAACATGTTTATACTGTCTTAATCAGAAAGTCGATCAGAGAATATTTGACATATATTTTCTTGATCAGAGAGTTAGTCAGAACGTTAATCTGGGATCAAAAAATTTTGAATTAACTTTTGATTTTTCATGAGCTTAAGCAAATCATTTTGATCCGAATTCTTGTTCAAAGTTTTTATTTGTTAAGTTTATTGTTTTAAGAAAGTTTCAAAACCATTTTAGTTGAATAATCAAATGGTGTGAATTTTGTTTGAAATTTTTAAAAGTAAATTTTTATAAACAATTCATCCCCCTCTTGGTTATCTTTTCGGGACCAATAGTACTGTAGTGTACGTCGGCACTTATGCGGCCGGCATAGAAACTTAAGCCACCAGCGTACAAATGAACGCTAGTAGTGTACATGGGTCCACGAGCCGTGTACTCTTTTTGTGTACCTCTCAGTATTTTTTTTTATTTATAAATTTTAGTTCCATAATACGCTGGTGCTTTCACCACCGGTATAGGATGATAGGCCGCCGGTGTTGAGCATAATATGCTGGCGCTTTCACTGCCAGCATAAGACGATAGGCCGCCGGTGTTGAAGCTTAAGCTATCGGCTTACTGGGCGGCGTATCCCTTGCTATTTTCATTTTTCAAAAGCTTCTTCAAAAAATTTTCAAAGCTTGATATATGATCTTTTGCATATTTGTTGAGCATGTATGATGTTATATGATGTATAATGAAATAGCCATGACTTCCTCATATTGCATGCTAATAAGATATTGGGATAATATATATATATATATGTGTGTGTGTGTGTGTGATTAGCTAATGTAATTAGTGAATGTGTTGATTATAAGTGTTTAGTATTATGTAATTAATATTGTTGGATGCTTATAAATGTTTGTATAGTATAATAAATGTGTAAGTCTTTTTGGCAAGTTAATGTACATGTGTTATGTTTAGAATTTAATTAAATTGCTTTTGAATTTGCTTAAAACATGACAGAATTTTTGGCTAAAGTAGACCCACTTTTTGAGCTCAAATTTGACTCAAATGCATTTGAAATTTCTCCAAATTAAACCTAGGACAAATATACCCCTAATGGTGAGATTTGGATGACATTTTACTTCAATTTGGACAAATTAACCCTTCCTTTTCAGCCAAATTTCCATACGAATTTCATCTTCTTTCTTTCTATCTTTCTTTCTTTCTTTCTCAATCCAAAATTTAAACCCTAAGCCAAGGTTACTACAAGCTTAAGGATTTGAATAACATTCCAAGCCAAGATTCACTCATGTGAGTTAATGCAATCTTTTCTTTTAATTTATGTCCTATAATGTGTTGTTTATAAATGTTAGAATAGATGTGATTGAGGTGATGTTTGGTATGAGATTGAGTTGGTGCATGAATGATAGTTTGAATGGGATTATGTGCTTAATGAAGTGGTAGTTTGCATCTCATAGGAATGGAAGTGTGGGTATGAGTGTTATAGAAAAATTGAAGAATGAGTAGTTGATATGTGAATTTGAAGTATGATTGGTGATTTGATGATTAGAGGTGGAATTCATGTTGTTAGGATAGTATTTGAATCATATAACAAACTTTAGAAAGTTTGGACTAAGTTTGGAAAAGTTTTGAGACTTGATCAAAATGTATAAAAACAGGGGATTTCAAAAACCATTTTCGTATAGGCTAGATTTTGAACGTACGCCGGCATCTGGGGATTCTACGCCGCCGGCGTAGAGGCGGTGTAGAAAGCCCACAGAACCAATTTTCCTAACGCCGTCTGTTACGCCGCCGGCTTTTATGCTAAGATTTTGCCAGCGTCTGTTCTTCAGAACGTACGCCGGCAATTTAAGCTTCTACGCCGCCGGCGTAGAGGCGGTGTTGAAAGGCCACAGAACCAAATTTCTTAAGGCCGACGAACGCCGCCGGCTTTCGCTTGACTAGTGAGCCGGCGTTCTTTCATCCCTATATTGTACGCTGGCTATTTGAAATCAACGCCGCCGGCGTATGTTCAAAGCTGCCGCGTACATAAGTAAGCGGCGGCTTAGACTTCTCTGGATGTTTTTGAAACTTTGGGTTTTGATTCAACGCCGGCTAAAGGCCGCCGGCGTAGGAGTGAACTGACGGCGTACCCTTGAACACTGCCAGCGTTGGCAGTGTGAATTTTCAGGACATTGAACGCTGGCTCAACGCCGCCGGCGTTGAGTGCCGGCGTATCCCCTGAGCTTTTGAATTTTAAAACTTTTTCTAAAATTTTCCAAAGTTTGTTATTTGAGTATTATGTATTTATTAAGTGATCTAGGGTATAATAGGGTGCTTAAATGCTTTATTTTGATTTTGAATAAATTTATTTGGATTTCTTGGATGAATTCATGTTTTGAACTAATCAATTAGAGTTTAAGCTAAGTGTGAATTTATTATTGATTTAAACAGTGTTAGATCCTCGCCCAGTCGACTCCGTTAATTCCCGAGCTATATCAGGTACACAGTGACTTGCTTGACTCTTTGCTAGGGTAGGCATCAAGATTAAACTACCTAAAAATAAGAGAATACTATTGTTATTTATGTGTTGATTGTCGTGTTGCCGTTGAATCTGGTTCGGAGAGCGGCACCGCTCAGATTGGGGGCAGGGTTCTTTCTCGTTAACGGTTAGAATGGTTTAGGAGATATGAGTATCCGAGCTGCTCATATCAACCCCCTGAGCGTCGTGATGCGTTACTCAGGAACCCCTAGTATTACGGGCTACGCCGGAAGGTGGGGCTGCCTAGTCTGTATGAACAGTAGGGACCACTCAGGGAGGCGGACGTAATACTAGAACCTTGTTGTCCGGAGTTTGAATACTCCCGTGTTGTCTTATTAATTAAAGACTTATTAATGAATAAGCGATTGTTGCATAATGCATCTAGCCTAAGAATGTGTGATTCACTTCGCATTTGTATTCGTTACTTGTGTACTGGGCCTTTGGCTCATATTTTATCTTTTCAGGTGATGATCCCGATGAGTTCTATACGAGTATGGGGTACGGAACTGACTTCGAGGATTTTCTTGATGGGTTGGAGGATTAGAGATGACCATGGACTCTATGGACCCTATAAATGTAATAGATTAGATGAGATTCATTTTTGGTTGATGGTGTAAATGTTGTGTTAGTAGAGTTGTTTTTGAGAGTTTTGTTAAGGCTTATAAAAAGCCCTTGGATGTAATATGTATATATGTATGTATGTAGCTATTTAGAAGTAGAGTTATTTCCGCTGCTAATATCTATGTTGTTTGTTGATATTATCTTATAGAATTGATAAACAATTACTCAAACTATCTCTTTAGGCAACCTTACATATAATCTTAGGGGTTATATGTGGTTGGGGATCCGTTATCTCCTATATCAAATATAGGGGTAAAATGCGGGTCCTTACAGTTGGTATCAGAGCGAGTTTGATTAATTGCTTATTTAATTGTCATGATTATTTAAGACTTGACCTAGACACAACTAAAGTATAGAAAAGAATTAAGCTATCCAAATAGTTGTGTGTAATCTTCTTTTTGCTTGTTTTATATAATTGTTATTTGATCTCTTGTCTACCAATTGCTTATTGTCTGTTGATGTCTTATTGAATTGTTTGCTTATCTATGCCTGAATGTAAATGTTAACTTGATAAGCTTTGTATGTGATTAGGAATTTAGATGCATGCATGAATGTGTGTTGAATATATCTATGCAATTGTAAAGATGGACAGGTTAAGGAGGTCTACTAGGCAACATTCTGATAGAGAAAGTATGCCACCACCACCGCAGTCATCGTCTACATTTGCTCCCACTTCATCTTCTACACCGAGCAGTGAGACTACTCCATCGCCTGCATCGGCTTCAGCTTCACAAGTTCCTCCACAGACTCCAATTCCTCCACCTCCACCTATACCACCCATTCCTCCTATGTCACAAATACCAACTAGTGACCCGAACTCGATGTATGGTATGATGAGGGATATGATGGCCATGATGCAGCAGTATCAGATGATGATGTATCAACAAACTCAACATCTCATGCAGCAAGGTAATCAGCAAGGGATGAGATCAAATGAGGCTACTTTTGTGAATGATCAATCCAACAAATCAAGTTACATGATTTTAGTAAGATGGTTCCAGAGTTTGATGGCACTAGTACCGACCCTACAGTAGCTGAAGGGTGGATTGAGGAACTTGAGAAAACGTTTGCCGCCAGTAGAACCCCGGAAGATAATAAAGTGGATTTAGCGGTTTACATGATGAAGAAAGAAGCTTATAATTGGTGGAGATTAACAAGTGGAAATTTACAATTACCCATATCATGGAATGCATTCAAGGATATATTTTTCATCAAGTACTTTCCGAATTCAGTGAGAGAGAGGATGATAACCGATTGGTTAAACTTGAGACAAGGGAGTAAGACTGTAGATGAATATCATGGAGAATTTGTAGACTGTTGCGTTTTGCGGGAGGTGATTACCGAGATGAGAGGATGAAAGTTCAGAAATTTCAGAATGGACTGAATGAAGAAATCCAAAGTGAAGTGAAGAAATTTGAGTTGCATACCTTATCGGATATGGTGGCCAAAGCTTTGCTAATGGAGCAAATTCAGAACGATAGTAGAGTTAGGAGAGCAAAGAGAGCTGCATTTCTAGGGAAGAGGCCCGCTCCTACTTCATCTTATGATAGTTATCGAGGTGTGGGTAAAGGAAAGAAGCCATTTATGGGACGACAAGGAGACCAAAAGTTGATATATAAAGCTCCTACACTTGCATTTGAAAAGAAATGTTTTAGATGCTATGGTCCTCATGAGTTGTCCGATTGCAAGTGGATTCCCAATGCATGTTTCTCATGTGGTCAAGTTGGGCATAAGTCTAGAGAGTGCAAGAATCCGAAACTACCACCGGTCTTTGTGCATATTGCAAGCAAAGAGGGCATCACGTTTCTAATTGCAAGGACCGACCTAATGTGAAGAGTGGGTTGATGGAGAGAAGGGAAAGACAAATCCGAGGGTTTTTGCCTTACAACAGATTGAGGACACACCCTCAGTAGACACTTTGGCAGGTATACTGAGTGTTGCTAATAGGGATGCATATGTGCTAATTGATACTGGAGCGACTCATGCTTGTATTTCTGAAAATTTTATGAATGATTGTGAGCTTGCCTCTGAATTGTTGATTGATCGTGTTATGTGTGTGACTACTCCGTTGGTGATTGAAAATAGACATCCTTGTGTGTGTAAAAGTAAATGTTGTGATTTCAAATGTGAGCATGCCTATTGATATGATAGTGTTGCCTTTATCTGATTTTGATGTGATTTTGGGAATGAATTGGCTAAATCAATATAAGGTCACTATAGATTGTAGTAAGGCGGAGTTAAGTTTTGGCTTGATTGATGGGAGTTTCACACATAAATTGGAAAGGTTGAGACCTAGGAGTATGAAGTTTATGGAACTGTGGGAAAAACCAGTTGTAGCAGCAATGAATATTGAAGAAGTGGATATCAAAATGACACCCATTGTGAATGAGTTTATGGATGTATTTCCTGAGAAGTTACCTGGATTACCACCGGATCGGGAGATAGAGTTTGGGATTGAGGTTTTGCCTGGAACGGTACCTATCTCTAAAGCTCCATATAGGATGGCTCCAGCTGAATTGAAGGAATTAAGTTACAATTACAAGAGTTACAAGACTTGGGCTTTATCAGACCGAGTATATCGCCTTGGGGTGCTCCTGTGCTGTTTGTCAAGAAGAAAGATGAAAGTTTACGCATGTGTATTGATTACCGAGAATTGAACCGAGTTACTATCAAGAACAAATACCCTTTACCAAGGATCGATGATTTGTTTGATCAGTTAAAGGGAGCTACAGTGTTCTCTAAGATCGACCTGAGATCAGGATATTATCAACTCAAGATCAAATCGCAAGATATTCAGAAGACGCTTTCCGGACTCGGTATGGACACTTCGAGTTTTTGGTAATGCCTTTTGGGTTAACCAATGCTCCAGCCGCATTCATGGATTTGATGAATAGAGTTTTCAAAGATTATTTGGATTCATTTGTCATAGTATTCATTGATGATATTTTGATATATTCTCGGAACAAGGAGGAGCATCGAGAGCATTTGAGACTTGTGTTACGAAAACTCCGAGAGAAGAAACTTTATGCGAAATTTACCAAGTGTCAGTTTTGGTTGGAAGAAATATCTTTTCTTGGGCATATTATCTCAAAGGCAGGTATTTCGGTTGATCCAATGAAGATTGAAGCTATTTTGAAATGGGCAAGGCCTACTAATGTGAGTGAGATTAGAAGTTTCCTTGGATTAGCTGGATACTACCGAAGATTTGTTGAAGGATTTTCTAAACTGGCGTCTCCAATAACCAAGTTAACACGGAAGAATACCAAGTATGTGTGGGATGACAATTGTGAGAGGAGTTTTAAAGAGTTGAAAGAAAGATTGATATCGGCTCCTATTTTAGCATTGCCTGTGAGTGGAAAGGAATTTGAAGTCTTCAGTGATGCATCTATCCAAGGACTCGGTTGTGTTCTCATGCAAGATGGAAAAGTTATAGCTTATGCATCAAGGCAGCTAAAACCCATGAGAAGAATTATCCGGTGCATGATCTTGAATTGGCAGCAGTGGTTCTCGCATTGAAGCTTTGGAGACATTATTTGGAGAGAAATGTAAGATCTATACGGATCACAAGAGTTTGAAATACATATTCACCCAGAAAGAACTTAATATGAGGCAAAGAAGATGGCTTGAGTTGATTAAAGATTATGATGGAAATACTTTATCACCCGGGAAAGCTAACAGTAGCAGATGCACTCAGTAGGAAGAAGCAAATGGATGATGATTATTTCTAGCCAAAGAGGAATTCAGATGGATTTCATGAAATTAGAACTTGAGGTTACTTAGAGCAAGTTGATGTGATATTGGCTCAATTATCCTTGCAACCGACAATTTTGGAAAGGATTAAACAAGTCCAAAAGCAAGATGATGAGGTTAAAAGAATAAAGTTAGCCATTGGAGAAGGGAAGAGAAAAGAGTTGAGAATTGGTGAAGATGAAGTTATTAGATATGGGAATCGACTTTTTGTGCCATATGAGTTGAGAGAAGAAATCTTGAAGGAAGCTCATTCGTCTTCATATTCGATCCACCCGGGAACCACCAAAATGTATAGAGACTTGAAGAAAAATTTATGGTGGGAAGGTTTAAAGAGGGATATTGCTCATTATGTATCCAAGTGTTTGACTTGTCAACAAATAAAAATCGAGCATCAACGACCCGGAGGAGAGCTTCGACCTTTATCCATACCTGAATGGAAATGGGATGATATTACCATGGATTTCATATCAGCTTTACCCAAGACTATTGCGAGGCATGAAGTTATTTGGGTAATCGTGGATAGATTAACAAAATCGGCTCATTTCATACCTTTGAGGGTTGGAGATTCTTTGGAAAGGATGGCACATACCTATATCAAAGAAATAGTGAGATTACATGGGATTCCGAAGACAATTACTTCTGATCGAGATTCCCGCTTTGTTAGCCGATTTTGGAAAAGTCTACATGCCGCTTTAGGTACTCAACTACAGTTTAGTACTGCATTTCATCCGCAGACAGACGGGCAATCGGAAAGAACGATTCAAATCCTAGAAGATATGCTTAGAGCATGTACACTAGATTTTGGCAATAAGTGGGATACTTACTTGCCACTTGTTGAATTTGCTTACAACAACAGTTTTCAAGTAACAATTCAAATGGCACCCTATGAAGCGCTCTATGGTAGAAAATGCAGATCTCCAATACATTGGGATGAAGTTGGGGAAAGAGTTATTTTGGGCCCAGAATTAGTGCAACAAGCATTGGATAAAATTCAAGTGGTTAAGCAAAGGATGAAAACGGCTCAAGATCGGTATAAAAGCTATGCCGACATGAGGAGAAGACCATTGGAGTTTGAAGTGGGTGATCATGTGTTTCTTAGAATTTCACCAACAAAAGGGATTATTAGATTTGGAGCTAGAGGTAAATTGAACCCAAGGTACATTGGTCCGTACGAGATTCTAGAAAGAATTGGACCATTGGCTTATCGATTAGCTCTACCACCAAATTTGTCGGAAGTGCATGATGTATTCCATGTGTCACAACTTCGAAAGTGTATATCAGATCCCGAAGCTATTCTTTCTACACATCAACCGAGATTCAACCAAATTTGAACACGGTGGAGAAACCGATCAAAGTCTTGGATAGGATTGATAAAGTGTTGAGGAGAAAAGTAATCCCTTATGTGAAGGTTTTGTGGACGGGACAAACCGAGAGGGAAGCGACATGGGAGCCCGAGAACGAAATGAAGCAGAAATACCCCGAGTTATTTGAATAGCGTTAAGGTAAGCTAAGTTTCGAGGACGAAACTTTTTGAAGGAGGAGAGAATGAAATAGCCATGACTTCCTCATATTGCATGCTAATAAGATATTGGGATATATATATATATATATATGTGTGTGTGTGTGTGTTAGCTAATGTAATTAGTGAATGTGTTGATTATAAGTGTTTAGTATTATGTAATTAATATTATTGTTGGATGCTTATAAATGTTTGTATAGTATAATAAATGTGTAAGTCTTTTTGGCAAGTTAATGTGCATGTGTTATGTTTAGAATTTAATTAAATTGCTTTTGAATTTGCTTAAAACATGACAGAATTTTTGGCTAAAGTAGACCCACTTTTTGAGCTCAAATTTGACTCAAATGCATTTGAAATTCTCCAAATTAAACCTAGGACAAATATACCCCTAATGGTGAGATTTGGATGACATTTGACTTCAATTTGGACAAATTAACCCTTCCTTTTGGCAGCCCCAAATTTCCATACGAATTTCATCTTCTTTCTTTCTATCTTTCTTTCTTTCTTTCTTTTCTCAATCCAAAATTTTAAACCCTAAGCCAAGGCTTACTACAAGCTTAAGGATTTGAATAACATTCCAAGCCAAGATTCACTCATGTGAGTTTAATGCAATCTTTTCTTTTAATTTATGTCCTATAATGTGTTGTTTATAAATGTTAGAATAGATGATTTGAGTGATGTTTGGTATGAGATTGAGTTGGTGCATGAATGATAGTTTGAATGGGATTATGTGCTTAATGAAGTGGTAGTTTGCATCTCATAGGAATGGAAGTGTGGGTATGAGTTTTATAGAAAAATTGAAGAATGAGTAGTTGATATGTGAATTTGAAGTATGATTGGTGATTTGATGATTAGAGGTGGAATTCATGTTGTTAGGATAGTATTTGAATCATATAACAAGCTTTAGAAAGTTTGGACTAAGTTTGGAAAAGTTTTGAGACTTGATCAAAATGTATAAAAACAGGGGATTTCAAAAACCATTTTCGTATAGGCTAGATTTTGAACGTACGCCGGCATCTGGGGATTCTACGCCGCCGGCGTAGAGGCGGTGTAGAAAGCCCACAGAACCAATTTTCCTAACGCCGTCTGTTACGCCGCGGCTTTTATGCTAAGATTTTGCCAGCGTCTGTTCTTCAGAACGTACGCCGGCAATTTAAGCTTCTACGCCGCCGGCGTAGAGGCGGTGTTGAAAGGCCACAGAACCAAATTTCTTAAGGCCGACCGAACGCCGCCGGCTTTCGCTTGACTAGTGAGCCGGCGTTCTTTCATCCCTATTGTACGCTGGCTATTTGAAATCAACGCCGCCGGCGTATGTTTCAAAGCTGCCCGTACATAAGTAAGCGGACGGCTTAGACTTCTCTGGATGTTTTTGAAACTTTGGGTTTTGATTCAACGCCGGCTAAAGGCCGCCGGCGTAGGAGTGAAGGCTGACGGCGTACCCTTGAACACTGCCAGCGTTGGCAGTGTGAATTTTCAGGACATTGAACGCTGGCTCAACGCCGCCGGCGTTGAGTGCCGGCGTATCCCCTGAGCTTTTGAATTTTAAAACTTTTTCTAAAATTTTCCAAAGTTTGTTATTTGAGTATTATGTATTTATTAAGTGATCTAGGGTATAATAGGGTGCTTAAATGCTTTATTTTGATTTTGAATAAATTTATTTGGATTTCTTGGATGAATTCATTTTGAACTAATCAATTAGAGTTTAAGCTAAGTGTGAATTTATTATTGATTTAAACAGTGTTAGATCCTCGCCCAGTCGACTCCGTTAATTCCCGAGCTATATCAGGTACACAGTGACTTGCTTGACTCTTTGCTAGGGTAGGCATCAAGATTAAACTACCTAAAAATAAGAGAATACTATTGTTATTTATGTGTTGATTGTCGATGTTGCCGTTGAATCTGGTTCGGAGAGCGGCACCCTGCTCAGATTGGGGGCAGGGTTCTTTCTCGTTAACGGTTAGAATGGTTTAGGAGATATGAGTATCCGAGCTGCTCATATCAACCCCCTGAGCGTCGTGATGCGTTACTCAGGAACCCCTAGTATTACGGGCTACGCCGGAAGGTGGGGCTGCCTAGTCTGTATGAACAGTAGGGACCACTCAGGGAGGCGGACGTAATACTAGAACCTTGTTGTCCGGAGTTTGAATACTCCCGTGTTGTCTTATTAATTAAAACTTATTAATGAATAAGCGATTGTTGCATAATGCATCTAGCCTAAGAATGTGTGATTCACTTCGCATTTGTATTCGTTACTTGTGTACTGGGCCTTTGGCTCATATTTTATCTATTTCAGGTGATGATCCCGATGAGTTCTATACGAGTATGGGGTACGGAACTGACTTCGAGGATTTTCTTGATGGGTTGGAGGATTAGAGATGACCATGGACTCTATGGACCCTATAATTGTAATAGATTAGATGAGATTCATTTTTGGTTGATGGTGTAAATGTTGTGTTAGTAGAGTTTGTTTTGAGAGTTTTGCTTAAGGCTTATAAAAAGCCCTTGGATGTAATATGTATATATGTATGTATGTAGCTATTTAGAAGTAGAGTTATTTCCGCTGCTAATATCTATGTTGTTTTGAATATTATCTTATAGAATTAGATAAACAATTACTCAAACTATCTCTTTAGGCAACCTTACATATAATCTTAGGGGTTATATGTGGTTGGGGATCCGTTATCTCCTATATCAAATATAGGGGTAAAAATGGCGGGTCCTTACATATAAATACTATGTTATGACCTTATGTTGAATTCGTTTGAATTTATTTGAGTGTTTTGCTTAGATTTAATTATCTTTATGTATGAATTAAAATTAGAATATTGATTTGAGATGATTTTCTTGGAACATAGATAGATCCTCAATTAGCTACCTTTATTAATTCCTGATTTGATTTAGGTATGCAGTAACATGTTTATTTCTTGCCTAGGATAGACATAATTAAATTTACTCTAAATTATGAAAACTTTAATTCTGTTTGAATTGGTTGTCTATTACGTTGTTGAATCCGATTCGAGGAGCAGCACCGTGTCATGATGCAACGACATGGTAGTTTTAGGTGCTTAGTGTCACGAGACGGGAGTTTCACCCCTCAAAGAATTTCCGTGTAGCGTTCGACTATTCCTCATATCATCGTTTGTTGCTAATCTGGATGGCAAGCCAGCCTTATCTTCCTTGACTTCCTAGGTTTGTTCCGAGTCCCATATTCTCTTAAGGAGTCCCCTTTTAGCTTTGCCACGATCTCCCATATATTTGGGAGATTTGACTATATCAACTGGTTTTGGCCTACCTTGGCCTCATCACGAGAGCGGCATCAACTCCCAACTAGTTTGTCCACGGGAGGCTAGACCCTCCTTTAAAGATAATCCACACCACGAACAAACCTTCTGCTGATGCCACTCATAACTCAATATGCTCGAGTCAAACACCCCCATAAAGTCCTTAACTCTCGGACCGTGACACTCTTCCCCACTTAAATTCATGATGTCCTCGTCATGAGGTAAATCTGTTGCTGCCACTACCCACTCTCAAGCTCTCACCCCTTCTCCACACTCGTTGTCAACACACCCAAGATCATCTCACCAGGACTTCGGCCTTCTACAAGCTTCCTCTCACCCTCATCCATTCATTCATTCTTCGAGATCGCCTCTTGTTAAGTTGGCTAACAATTAAGGTTTGAGCATAAGATCGTGCTTCAACCCCAACTCGTGGCGTAGCCGCTCTCAAGCAATGATGTCCTCACTCTGGTGGCCACTCCACTTAAGCTTCATCCACATGAGCTAAACTGACAATAAGATTAGGGCAAAATCTTGTCTCCACGACTAGTAACATAGCTGCCCTCTAGCAATAATGTCCTATCTCTGGTGGTTGCTCCTCTTGAGCTTTACCCGCATGAGCATCCACAACAAGAATTACCTACTCATTAAGAACTCTGGGTAGCATCTAAGCGGTCTGATGGAGCTAAGAACTTTGGCTCTGATACCATTTGTCACGGGACAGGAGTTTCATCCCTCAAAGAATTCCCATGCAACACAAGCAAATGCGGGTGCATTATATACTAGTAATATCTTAATTTATATACTAAAAGCATCAAAGATAGTTGACTGAATTTTCAAAAATACTTAATGCTATTAAATGTCTTCTAATTTAAATTAATATTCTATAAAACGATATTAATTGATGATTGTAATTAATAAATCAATTAACATCGTCAATACCGTAATAAGTATAATAAATGTTTAAAAAACTTTCAAAACTATATATAAGTTATTAAAATTAATAATTAATTGCATGACTCTAAACATTGATTGCATAAAAATATATCCGAACGATCAAATTGTTTTTGATTGTGTTATTCGAAAAAGAAAATAATTCATTGTCACTATTTTCAAAACTAATTATTTCAAAGCTAAAAGTATTTATACTTGTACTCTTAATACTATATGGTATATTTAGATAATTAACTTGTTTTAAAATTTTAATTACTTGATTAATTATTGCTTATTTACATAATTAAAGAGAAAAAAAAAGAGAAGAAAACCATATTCTTTGGGTTTTTTATTTTTTTTATCTTTTTAGCACTTCCAATGATAAATGGAGAAGCATTGATGAAAGAATTCTTTTCAAGAGATGGGATTCTAATCCTCATGAATTTATGTTCTTCGCCATAACTTTCTGTTGTTTTCACAGAGAAGTAAATGGACTCAATTTGTTAACAAAATTAAACGCTACAATGTAATAAAGAGTTAGTTTCAATGAATTAGGAGACGGGAATTTTTTCACTAATAGTATGATACTTATATTGATGTAGCGAATTAACGAAACCTATCACACTACAACAATTTATGTTTTTTGCAATAGTGTCAAATTATTGCTATTGACTTTAAAACAGTGGCCTTTAGTTTATGACAATAGTTTTATATCCGTTGCATTTGACCACTATTACCTTTTAATAAAGCAACGATTAATGTATTCAATTGCGACACTTAATAAAACTATCAATTTAAAGCAACGATTTTAAGTTTGAAAATAGCCAATGGTTTTGATAGAGAAAAACAATTATTTCTAGTACAACGGTTTGTATCATTGAAAAACAACATTTTTTTTTTATTATTTAGACAATGTTTTATTATCAACTACTGTGATAGTTTCAACAATAAAATGTAACAAATTATAAAAATTGGTTTTATATTATACTTATTGATAACAATTAATCTTAATATATATTATTTTTTGAGTTTAGTAATAGGAAACTCTTATTAACATTAAATAATTTTTTTATAAAGTAAATTCTTAATATAAAAAAACCCATTAATTATAACTATGAATTCGACTAATATTTGTAATTATCATAAGTAACAAAGTTCTTAATGTACTCAAATGAGAACTTTCCCAAATTCTCCATCCTATAAATAAGTAACAATATTCTCGATATGTAAACCCCGAATATTTAATAATCATAGAAGTTTAAGCATCAAAAATTAAATCCCGAAAATCGACTCAAGATAAAGACCAAATTCTAGACCGAGTCAAAACACTGGAAACGAAACCCTAAAAATCGAACCAAGTTAAAACTTAATTCCAAATAAGAACAACAACGAGTTTTCTCAATCTTGAGAAAACGAGAACCCTTGAAACGAAATATAAAGTCCAATTACCGATATAATCAACGTCCGTACGTCGATTAAATAATCTAGCCAATTCCTAAAACGCGAATCGAAACGATAGATCTAAGTACCGCTTAACAACGAGATGATAAAATCCTAAATCCTTCAGTAAAATTTTAGAATCACAAAATCCAAATTTTCAACAAAAGTCAAACTGAGTCAACTCATAAACCTAGACTCGGTTAAACGATTCCGAGAACTAAAAATTATTAAATAATCACAAATAAAATAAAATAAAACATAAATTTCGAGCTAAAATGATCAAAACTCGAAAATTATACGATGTTACGAATATCTCGACAAAATCAGAAATCAAAACGGAACCCTAAAAGTCAACAAGCCTATAACGAACCCTAGTGTTCAAGATCCGGCAATCCCGCGTTTTCAAACCCTAGAAAACGAAATTAAGTTAATAGCTTAAAATAGTTCGTAATGACATAGGGTAACATAAAAATATCAGATTCGCGAATTTCGAGTGTCCTTCGGACTCAAACGGGACCGGTTCTCGAAAATCGTGTCCTGGAGCTCGGAATATTAAAAATATTCCATTTATACCAATAGACTCGTAAAAATATAAGGATTCCCGAAATATCAGTTTTAGAATTTTTCGGTAGCTAAAAATTACAGATATCGCATTATTACGCGTATTTTTATTACTACCGGTACTTTAATTGTCTAGTCTACTATTCATAGTACTTTTCTACTATTCATTACTATTCACTCTCTCTACTTTATATCTAATCACTCTTACAAATGACACAATTCACACTATTCACATTTTCTTTTCCCATAAAAATCTACTCATACCTTTCTTACAAAATATCACTTCTCTTACACAAAAATTAATCATAATTGTACTTTTCTCTCTCCCCCTTCATGTTGCCATCCAATCACTCTCTCTCTTCCCTCTCTTTTTATTTTCTTTTTCAATTATTTAAATCACTCTTAATTCCTCTCCTCTTTTCCTATAAATATCACCTCTCCCCTTCTCATTTCTTCACACCTTTCTCAAGTAGAGAATTTATGCAAAATTCTCTCCAAAACACTCCTCTCCATATTCTTACAAGAACTCTCTTCTTGTAAGAAGAAACTCTCTTCTTCTACCAAAATAAGTTTCTTTTCAAGCCTCATTTCTAACCACTACAAAAACCTTCAAGAAAGCAATCCTTCTTTTCTTCTTACCCATTTAGGTAATGAAGAACTCATATTTCATTTTTTTTCCCATGTCAAGTAACCTTATATGGTTTTGATGTTGTTTCTTAGGTTGAAAAACTAAAGACAACCACATTAAGATCATGTTTGGTTCTTGTTCATGGAATTACCTTCATGCATATTTATACCTTCTCATTTATTACTTGTTTTATATTTTGATCTTGTTATTTATTTACTTTATGAATGCAATTTATTTACTTGCTTTCTTAGTATTTTAAGACTAGTCTTTCTAGTCTTAGACTTGTCCATATCAAGTCAAAACAATCTTTTATTTATTTTCTTTAACCTTTTGGGACTAGTCCATTCTTAGTCCCGGGATGCCTTGATGAAGCTAAGGCTCTAATACTTGACCGGGATTCCTTGATGAAGCTAAGGTTCCCAATGCTTGATATTTTATTTTCTTGCTTTTATTTATATTTTGGGGACGGAATTTATTCTTTGTCCCGGGAGCTTAGATCTCCCAATACTTGATATATATGTATATTACTATATGTTCTTGTTCATATCTCTCTTTTATTTTTATTTACTTATGCTCATAAATTAAAATGATTCATGGTTAAGATATTACAATAACCAATGGTAACTAAACTCATGAAACCAACTTTGAAAATAAATAGTTGGCTACAAAGAGAAAGGAATTTCTTTGAAAAACTAAAGAAAAGGATTTTTAGTCATCAAAGTTGTTAAAGGATTTGTTTTTCCAAAAGAGTTTAAGAATTAAAGAAACTAGTTTTGACAAAAGCAACAATTTTCTAGTTTACATAAAACCGTGGCATTTCAAAGAAAAAAAAATTTCAAAAAAAAAATGGATTTCAAAGATGACTTGATAAAATAAGTATCTTTTCAAAAACAAAACCAAGGAGATCTTACAAAAATATTTAAGAAAGTTAAAGGAATTTAAAAGTATGAAATTCACATTTTCAATATAGTAGAAACAAAAAGGTTTTACCTCAAAATTTAAGCAATATGAAGATAAAGATTTTGTTTCGAAAAACTTAGAAATGACTAGGTTAATCTTTACAAAAACTTTTCTCAAGAAAAATCATTCAAGAAATTTACAAACTCTTTTTTCGAAAGAAGTAAAGCAAGTTTTTCCAACTTAGAAAACCAACTCAAGAGCCTACTTTCAAACCATAGGCTAAATACAACGGAAGTGATTTTTGGAGTAAAATCTTGGACAAAGAAAAACTATAAGATAGATATAAAGAGTAAAAAATCCCCAAACTAATATAAAAACCTAAAAGGCTATTTTTCAAAAGATAAGACTAAAACCATGTTTTCCAAATTTCTAAAATTATGATCAAGGCCATAATAAAATAATTAATTATCGTCCATGAATCATACTTGATGAATGAGTTATATGATTATCTAAAGGATTTTTTTCAAGGTATATTGATAGCTAAGTATCTATCAAAGTTTTTGGATAAAGTGTGATTTGGATTTGGAACTTGTTTTGCGAAATGGGGAAATTCGTGCAGACCTACTGCACCCCTCTGATCGCCACCTTTTCGACCTCGTTTGATGAATATAACCTTAGAAATAGATAGCCCTCGTCGAATAGGTAGAAATCGATATATTATATGCGCAATTCCGAGTTAAAATGAGCAAGTTATTGCCATTTTAAGTTGGAATTTCTTCTTATACGATTTTACCGTGATTTTAAGTAAAGTTTAGAATCTCCAAGAATAGAAATTCATGAAAGACTTATCCCGGGTATTTCTTTTGTCTAGGTGACGAAGGATACGAGAATACCCTACCCGAGGATTACTACGACTAAGAAGATAGCGAAATGGACGAGTGAGTTATTCCTTCTAATTTCGTTACCTTGCTTGTGCTTGTAAGTAGTAGCATTAGTATACTAAGAAAAGATAAAAACGAATATATTTGGGGATTTCGGGATTATGTATATATATGATTCTATGTTTATGCGTGAATTGAGAATTAAGAATATCGCAACTTCGATCTGCTTGTTTAAATAATTTTGTTTACTTACTTGTATGATTGTTTATTGTTGCTAAATTGATTGATCGCCCCTAATAAACCTTAATAAGGTTTGACCTAAGAACAATAAAACGTTCACGCATAGCATCCATCGAGTCACATCTATTTGGAAGGCTGCTACTCCTACGCGTAGAGTTGGATTGGCTGTGATCGTGCGGTGCCACGGGCCATGTTCCTTCCTGGAGAATCCAAATCGCTCGGGAAAGCGACTCTAGGTTCGGAGCCGAGCCAACCGAACGCTGTGGGTGAGGACCTGGGGACTAGCAGTAGAAGGTCGAGGACCTTCAACCCCGATTCCCTAACCTTTGATACGGAGGGGTAAATCCGTTCTATATATGGTTTCCGGATGACTATATATATTCGCGTAATCATGTGATTGTTGCATTGTATGCATAGCATATGTGTGATTAAATAAATAAACTTGTTTGAAAATATGGTGCGAATGAAAAGGAATATCTCACTAAGCTAGTTGTAGCTTATACCCCTATAGATTTGATTGAAACAGGTATATTCGTGGATTAAATTTGAGGATCATGACATTAAGGAAGTCATGGACGGATGATTAAGGATATGGAATCATACGATGAAGAAATTTTGTAAGGTTCTTTATATGTGCTAACCTATTATTTACATTTATTTGAAGATAAAAGAATATGCCCTTAAGAATTGAAATGTGATATGTTTATTTATTATATTCTCTTTGCCTTGTTACTTATTTATTATCAATATAAATTGCGCTACTCCGATGCGTTCCCTTGGTTGTGATGTACGCCTTGTACATGATATGGAAGCCTTTGCGTGACTAAGGTAGTCATTCCTAGGCTTTAGTATTGTGTACGGCGGACTGCCACGTTTAGGGTACCCCTCGGGGCGTGACAGTTTAAGTTGGTATCAGAGCAACAAGGTTTTGGGAATTAGGAAAAAGAAGAGTAGAAGAGTAGGTTGATAGGATTCGATTTTATGTTTAAGGATCCTTATGTCTAAGAATAAAACGTTATCTTGGAGAACATTAGAAGAAGGCAGGAAACACTTATATCGGAGGATATTTAGTGAAGATACGAAATGGAAGTATCACATGAATATGATTTACCCTAAGATGTTGACCCAAGATTGAGAAAGGTAGAAATGACTTGGAGATAGAACATAGTAGAATAATATGGAGAAAACATGAAGAAGACTTAGAATCTAGATATGGAGTAAACATAGTAAGCCTACCTTAGCAAGATCGATAAGCCTTAATGCATAGTAACCCTATTCAAGACCAATTAGGACCAATTTAAGTATAATGCCTTTTTTACAAGTAAAAACCTTAGGTAAATAACATTAAGTACCTACGTTAACCTTTAAATCAGACAAACAAAAAGTCTATAACACTTCTCTTTTCTTTAAAAACAAATAACTTGTGCGTAAAACCCGTATTAAAGAAAATATCTAATACGACCGCTTCGTTTGGTTCTAGGAAGCTACCCGAGGAAGTTATGCCACAATCAAACACCCCTCTCGAAGAACAACAAGAACCAGGAGCACTCCCACCACAAGATCTAACTCAAGAACTCTTGGCTACCATAAGACGTTTAGAAGAAACGATAAGAGCATACATACAACAAACACCCACAACCTCTGCAACCACTCTGGTTATAAGACCCTAACTTGGAGCAACACCAGTAGCACAAGTCCCTTCCTTCATGGCCAATCAAGAACCCCAGGCTAAGAAGCATAAACAACTCCAACCTCTTAAGGACTTCGTAACCCCTAAGGTCAAATGCTGGAAGTGTAAAGGAAGACATTTCCCCAAAAGTTGCCCACAACTGCAGTACAAGTGTTACTTCTGTGGAGACAAAGACCACAAAATCCTTAATTGTCCTAAGAAGAATGGCACTATCTATTCTGGTCATGCAAAGAGAAAACACAGTGCCAACAATTACCCAACAACAATAAGGACATGCTACGTATGCAGCCGTCTCATTTGTAGGACCAAGAATTACCCCACAAGTGCCAAGGAAACATGCTACATGTGCAAGGTGTGGTACCTTTATGTACGCAAAGATCTAAAATCGCAAGGTTTATAGGACGACCCCACCAAAGAAGATGACCCATCTAAGATTAAATGTCGAACTTCGTCCGGAAATCCGACCACGGAATCTGATCGCAAGGGAAAAGAAAAAGCTCCTGATAATGAGGACGAGGGATCAAGTAATCAAAGAAATATTCCTACCCTGTGAAGAACAATCCGGAGCAGGAACGAACGCTAAACCCTCCATAAAAGCCTTAATATACCGATAGGAGAAACGCTTTTGTAAAGAGGATTAAACAATGATGTATATGTTGTTTATGTAATGATTTGAATTTATTGTGTTTTGTATCCTTTCTTTGAACTTTTGTAAAGGAAATATTTAAGTCTTCCTTCTGTTTCCATATATTTAATTTTAATGATATGAATTTTTTTTTTATTATGATTTCAGTCAATTTTCAAATATTTGTATTCATTTCCGTACTCATTTTCTATTATCATATTTCTCGATTGTTTTTCTGAAAAATGTCTAAGACTTAATAAAGTTGAAGAACCTTACACTAGCTTAATAAAACCTATAGAACAAATAGGAGATGCACTCGTGCACAACGCAACCAAGAAATACCCCCTATGGAACCTGAGAAAGAGGAACCCACAACCAAACCTACCGCAAATGGATCAAGCTAACATCGAACAACTTGCCAACCTCATAAGGAATTTCGCACAACAGGCTCAGGCTATGCCTACACCAGTACCTGCCAAGAAGCAGCCAGAAGTTCCAACACCACCGATTGAAATGACACCAGTTGAGCCACCTTTACCGAAACCTTATCAAAATATGTTGCCAGAGTTCATTAAGTGCAATCGATATTTTGATGGAGCTTTTGGAAAACCGGATGAAGCTGATGATTGGTTAGCACAAATAGAACGATTTTAATGCTTTTGAAGTACCACAACATCTTCAGCTTACATATGAGACTTTCATGCTGAGGTTCAATGCGAGAATATGGTGGGAATCCAAAAGTAGAGAGCTACTACCACCAATCACATGGGAGACATTTAGGCATGAATTCTTGGAGAACTTTTTCCCTGGAAGCTTGAGAATCCAATTTAGTGCAGATTTCCTAAGTATTTCTCAAGGAAGGCCGTAGTCTTGAACAATACGAAACAGAGTTCAGTAAGCTGTTACAATATGCCCTGATCATATAAGGATAGTGAGGAACTAAAAAGGCAAGTCTTCTTAGGGGATTGGATGAAGACCTTCGTATCAAGTTGATAGAATTTGACATCAAAGATTTCCGAGAACTAGTAGAAAGAGCACGAATTGTGGATGGTGCTAAGAAAAGGAGAAGGACGGAAGGAAATGTCATGATAATTGAGGAGGAATCTATAAGTGAACCTAGCCTAAGCCTCAAAGTCAATGAGCTCGAAACATTGGTCAGCCCGAGTAGAAAGAAGGATAAAAAGAAACCGGATACCCAATGTTGGAAATGCAAAAAGGGACATCAACCAAGGCAGTGTCCTAAGTTACACACAAGTGTTACTACTGCGGGAGTCCGAATCACAAAGTCATGAGATGTCCAAAGAAAACCTTTGCCACCTGCCTGATCTGTAAGGAGCCAGGAATATTGCCAAGAAGTGTCCTAAGAAGAAAAATATGGAAGGGAGATACTCGGCGATACCCCAAAAGAAATACGTGTGTACAACCTACAAGGACAATGGATTTGCGAGGAAGCCAACCAAGAGTTAGAATTCGTTGTTTTAGAAGGAGACGATAGTCACGAATGCGAATAGATATCAGGTTACCCTTAGACAATAAATTTCTTGTTGTACCGCTTGGACCAAAGAAACAGTTTGCTAGTAATGACCATAGATTATGTAATTGTCACCTTTTTCCTTAATACAGATGGAATAAAAATATGATTGTCGAAAATTTTGTACGTACCAAAAGAAGAAAGCAAATCAATTGCCATTTACCTTGAACACACCAAAAATAAAGTACATCAAAAGCATAACTATTACCGCCTAAAAGCTAGAATCGGTAATGATAAGATCCCAACAAGCAAACTCCAAATTTTTCATCTTGACCTCAAACCTTGTCAAGATGACCACGTAAAGAATAAAACAACGATATGGAATAAGTGTAAACATTACGTATTTTATATATGCATGTCATATATATGCTCACATAAGAATGGGAAAGCGAATTCACAACCTTCCTTTGTCAAGTGAATGTACCAGTGTCATGTCACAGTAAGTCGTCATCAATTCAAGATTGAGTCAAGTCAAAGTCGTCCGTCGTCTGTTGTGTTGGTCGAGTTTGAGATTCTTCAAAAAGGGTCAAGTAAAGTGAAGGTTGAAAATCGCTAAAACCAAATCTTATTGATTCTATATATGCTATATTGCATAAAATATTAAACGCACAAGATTAACGAAATTCCAATATTACCGACTAAAGATACATGAGAAATAGAAAATACGAAAGAATAAATTCAAGAACAACGATAAACTTCCAAACCCCTTTTTATGGAAGTAAAACTAAAGAAGGTATCAGATGTATAGAGATTAAAGGAACGACTTAATAAAATCATAATACCGTTCCAACAAAAAGACTTGAGACAAAATTCCAAATATCACAAATGTTGATGAAATACGACGTACAAATTCTCATCAATTTCTACAAGACTATGTACGCATAACAAGTTTTGAGGACAAAACTTTCTTTAAGGTGGGTAGGTTGTAAACCCCCGAATATTTAATAATCATAGAAGTTTAAGCATCAAAAATTAAATCCCGAAAATCGACTCAAGATAAAGACCAAATTCTAGACCGAGTCAAAACACTGGAAACGAAACCCTAAAAATCGAACCAAGTTAAAACTTAATTCCAAATAAGAACAAAAACGAGTTTTCTCAATCTTGAGAAAACGAGAACCCTTGAAACGAAATATAAAGTCCAATTACCGATATAATCAACGTCCGTACGTCGATTAAATAATCTAGCCAATTCCTAAAACGCGAATCGAAACGATAGATCTAAGTACCGCTTAACAACGAGATGATAAAATCCTAAATCCTTCAGTAAAATTTTAGAATCACAAAATCCAAATTTTCAACAAAAGTCAAACTGAGTCAACTCATAAACCTAGACTCGGTTAAACGATTCCGAGAACTAAAAATTATTAAATAATCACAAATAAAATAAAATAAAACATAAATTTCGAGCTAAAATGATCAAAACTCGAAAATTATACGATGTTACGAATATCTCGACAAAATCAGAAATCAAAACGGAACCCTAAAAGTCAACAAGCCTATAACGAACCCTAGTGTTCAAGATCCGGCAATCCCGCGTTTTCAAACCCTAGAAAACGAAATTAAGTTAATAGCTTAAAATAGTTCGTAATGACATAGGGTATAAAAATATCAGATTCGCGAATTTCGAGTGTCCTTCGGACTCAAACGGGACCGGTTCTCGAAAATCGTGTCCTGGAGCTCGGAATATTAAAAATATATTTTATACCAATAGACTCGTAAAAATATAAGGATTCCCGAAATATCAGTTTTAGAATTTTTCGGTAGCTAAAAATTACAGATATCGCATTATTACGCGTATTTTTATTACTACCGGTACTTTAATTGTCTAGTCTACTATTCATAGTACTTTTCTACTATTCATTACTATTCACTCTCTCTACTTTATATCTAATCACTCTTACAAATGACACAATTCACACTATTCACATTTTCTTTTCCCATAAAAATCTACTCATACCTTTCTTACAAAATATCACTTCTCTTACACAAAAATTAATCATAATTGTACTTTTCTCTCTCCCCCTTCATGTTGCCATCCAATCACTCTCTCTCTTCCCTCTCTTTTTATTTTCTTTTTCAATTATTTAAATCACTCTTAATTCCTCTCCTCTTTTCCTATAAATATCACCTCTCCCCTTCTCATTTCTTCACACCTTTCTCAAGTAGAGAATTTATGCAAAATTCTCTCCAAAACACTCCTCTCCATATTCTTACAAGAACTCTCTTCTTGTAAGAAGAAACTCTCTTCTTCTACCAAAATAAGTTTCTTTTCAAGCCTCATTTCTAACCACTACCAAAAACCTTCAAGAAAGCAATCCTTCTTTTCTTCTTACCCATTTAGGTAATGAAGAACTCATATTTCATTTTTTTTCCCATGTCAAGTAACCTTATATGGTTTTGATGTTGTTTCTTAGGTTGAAAAACTAAAGACAACCACATTAAGATCATGTTTGGTTCTTGTTCATGGAATTACCTTCATGCATATTTATACCTTCTCATTTATTACTTGTTTTATATTTTGATCTTGTTATTTATTTACTTTATGAATGCAATTTATTTACTTGCTTTCTTAGTATTTTAAGACTAGTCTTTCTAGTCTTAGACTTGTCCATATCAAGTCAAAACAATCTTTTATTTATTTTCTTTAACCTTTTGGGACTAGTCCATTCTTAGTCCCGGGATGCCTTGATGAAGCTAAGGCTCTAATACTTGACCGGGATTCCTTGATGAAGCTAAGGTTCCCAATGCTTGATATTTTATTTTCTTGCTTTTATTTATATTTTGGGGACGGAATTTATTCTTTGTCCCGGGAGCTTAGATCTCCCAATACTTGATATATATGTATATTACTATATGTTCTTGTTCATATCTCTCTTTTATTTTTATTTACTTATGCTCATAAATTAAAATGATTCATGGTTAAGATATTACAATAACCAATGGTAACTAAACTCATGAAACCAACTTTGAAAATAAATAGTTGGCTACAAAGAGAAAGGAATTTCTTTGAAAAACTAAAGAAAAGGATTTTTAGTCATCAAAGTTGTTAAAGGATTTGTTTTTCCAAAAGAGTTTAAGAATTAAAGAAACTAGTTTTGACAAAAGCAACAATTTTCTAGTTTACATAAAACCGTGGCATTTCAAAGAAAAAAAAATTTCAAAAAAAAAAATGGATTTCAAAGATGACTTGATAAAATAAGTATCTTTTCAAAAACAAAACCAAGGAGATCTTACAAAAATATTTAAGAAAGTTAAAGGAATTTAAAAGTATGAAATTCACATTTTCAATATAGTAGAAACAAAAAGGTTTTACCTCAAAATTTAAGCAATATGAAGATAAAGATTTTGTTTCGAAAAACTTAGAAATGACTAGGTTAATCTTTACAAAAACTTTTCTCAAGAAAAATCATTCAAGAAATTTACAAACTCTTTTTTCGAAAGAAGTAAAGCAAGTTTTTCCAACTTAGAAAACCAACTCAAGAGCCTACTTTCAAACCATAGGCTAAATACAACGGAAGTGATTTTTGGAGTAAAATCTTGGACAAAGAAAAACTATAAGATAGATATAAAGAGTAAAAAATCCCCAAACTATATAAAAACCTAAAAGGCTATTTTTCAAAAGATAAGACTAAAACCATGTTTTCCAAATTTCTAAAATTATGATCAAGGCCATAAAAAATAATTAATTATCGTCCATGAATCATACTTGATGAATGAGTTATATGATTATCTAAAGGATTTTTTTCAAGGTATATTGATAGCTAAGTATCTATCAAAGTTTTTGGATAAAGTGTGATTTGGATTTGGAACTTGTTTTGCGAAATGGGGAAATTCGTGCAGACCTACTGCACCCCTCTGATCGCCACCTTTTCGACCTCGTTTGATGAATATAACCTTAGAAATAGATAGCCCTCGTCGAATAGGTAGAAATCGATATATTATATGCGCAATTCCGAGTTAAAATGAGCAAGTTATTGCCATTTTAAGTTGGAATTTTTCTTATACGATTTTACCGTGATTTTAAGTAAAGTTTAGAATCTCCAAGAATAGAAATTCATGAAAGACTTATCCCGGGTATTTCTTTTGTCTAGGTGACGAAGGATACGAGAATACCCTACCCGAGGATTACTACGACTAAGAAGATAGCGAAATGGACGAGTGAGTTATTCCTTCTAATTTCGTTACCTTGCTTGTGCTTGTAAGTAGTAGCATTAGTATACTAAGAAAAGATAAAAACGAATATATTTGGGGATTTCGGGATTATGCGTATATATATGATTCTATGTTTATGCGTGAATTGAGAATTAAGAATATCGCAACTTCGATCTGCTTGTTTAAATAATTTTGTTTACTTACTTGTATGATTGTTTATTGTTGCTAAATTGATTGATCGCCCCTAATAAACCTTAATAAGGTTTGACCTAAGAACAATAAAACGTTCACGCATAGCATCCATCGAGTCACATCTATTTCGGAAGGCTGCTACTCCTACGCGTAGAGTTGGATTGGCTGTGATCGTGCGGTGCCACGGGCCATGTTCCTTCCTGGAGAATCCAAATCGCTCGGGGAAAGCGACTCTAGGTTCGGAGCCGAGCCAACCGAACGCTGTGGGTGAGGACCTGGGGACTAGCAGTAGAAGGTCGAGGACCTTCAACCCCGATTCCCTAACCTTTGATACGGGGTAAATCCGTTCTGGATCCGGACTATATATATTCGCGTAATCATGTGATTGTTGCATTGTATGCATAGCATATGTGTGATTAAATAAATAAACTTGTTTGAAAAATGTGGTGCGAATGAAAAGGAATATCTCACTAAGCTAGTTGTAGCTTATACCCCTATAGATTTGTTGAAACAGGTATATTCGTGGATTAAATTTGAGGATCATGACATTAAGGAAGTCATGGACGGATGATTAAGGATATGGAATCATACGATGAAGAAATTTTGTAAGGTTCTTTATATGTGCTAACCTATATGATTAGTGATGTACATTTATTTGAAGATAATAAAGAATATGCCCTTAAGAATTGAAATGTGATATGCTTATTTTATATTCTCTTTGCCTTGTTACTTATTTATTATCAATATAAATTGCGCTACTCCGATGCGTTCCCTTGGTTGTGATGTACGCCTTGTACATGATATGGAAGCCTTTGCGTGACTAAGATAGTCATTCCTAGGCTTTAGTATTGTGTACGGCGGACTGCCACATTTAGGGTACCCCTCGGGGCGTGACACGATACACTCAAATTAGTAACTACTCAAAATCACCATATTACATAATTTAATAACAAGGTTTGTAATAAGGTGTATTAAATAAACTCAAAAATCGATAAGAAACTCAATGATATCTCTAATACACTATATTGCAAAGATCTCAATGGTTCCACTTTAATTAAACATCATTGCATTCAACATCATCATCCTAGAAAAGAATAAAAAAATAAAACAAAATTAGTTATAAATCCATAGTATTTGTTATTAACAACTTTAATAAGTATGTATTCATAAAAATAATTCTATAAAACATTAATAATTATCCTTATACAATAAATAACAAGCATAAGTAATTTATATACATTGTCAATTTTCATCCTTCTCATTTAATGAAAATAGTAAGACAACTAATAATAACTAAGATTCTATTAAAAATATCAAATAACAATTATTTTGATAATTACAATATATTATTTTTTCTCTACCAATGAAAAAATGAAATAAAATTAATTCATACTATAAACATCTCAAATGAACAAATAGCAATCTCTTAAAAATGATTTTATCAATCCTCTTAATGATGGAAAAATACTTTTCATAAATGAGTATAATTATCCAAAATAATAATTTCATCAACCCATACTATATTTCGAAAAACACTCGATTTGATAAAATAAGACCACATTCGCCATATATAAAGAAAAAGAAAACCACCTTCTTACGAATCTCAATACATTTACATCCGAGCATCTCTTCTTGCTTCTTCTAGGCTTCCTTTCTTCTCTTCTTCTTGCGCTTACTGAACTAGTTATAAAGTCCTTTTTTACCAAAAAAAAAACAATAAACTAAAACAAACTTCAGCTCCAATAGGTATATATATCTATATACAACAACAGAACTTGAGATCCAAAAATAAATAAATAACAAGGTCCGACCGACATTCAAAGAAAAGGAACTCTAAGTCACCCAAAATTAACTTTTTGTCATCATCTGATGTTAATAACCTACTAATGCCGAGGAAATTACAGTAGAACGCAAACCATTGGATTAAAGCTTAAGATCAACTAGATTGAAATAACTAAGTTCCTTCTGCCAAGCTAGTTTGGCAACTATGAGATAAATAGTTTGGTTATATTGAAAAACTACATTCAAAGAAAAGGCATTGTGGTTTTTGTGGTTCTTTTCCAAATTTAAAAGAACAGCAATATCTCTAATAAAAATCCAAAGTCATTCTTTTTAAAAATTATCTACTTTCTACCTACTAGACACCATTCTTTTAGAAATAAAATTATAGAAACACAATACCATAGGGCACAACCTTAGACTACTTATGTAATTGGTCTCACACAACACACTTTTTTAATAATAATTTCACGTTATCTGATTATCACTATATAATGGAGTAACAAATTATGGATTGGAACACCAAATACAGACTCCCACAAATATTGAATTATTTATTATGATGAATTTTCTTTGCTCAACTATTTTCTAGAGATGTTAGATGTGAAATTATCTCTTTTTTATTCGAATCACATAAATAACTTCTACTGGGCAAATGGAATAAGTGAAACGTTCCATCCCCAAATCAAATAAATAAAGAAATTTTTAAAGGCAAAACCTACATCATATGAAGAACATAAATTAGACAACAGCACGACGACATACATGTGTAGCATTGAAAGGGTCCATCTGATGTGTATCATTCTCTAGCTTGAGCTTCCAACTTCCTCTGCATTCAACAAACTAAATTTATCCTCACCCTTGAAATTGAAAATGGTTATAGAAAAAGCTAACACCCTACAATTGAATGAATTGGATAAGGACAAAGCGAAACATGGTATCCATGCCATACTTAATCGAAGGAAAAGAGGAAAACGTTAATTAACTTTAAAACCTTGTTGGAAATTACCATCCCGACCCGAGTCAATCTTAATCGAGCCCTATGTAGGATCATGCGATACGCAGCATCATACTTCCACTATCACTAATCCGATGGAAGAATCATAATTTTGGTCAAATCACGTCTTATTAATTTTAATTAAATTCAATAAATCTAGTCAAAATAAATAAATAGGATAAACAATGAATGAGATCTATAATCTTGTTGATTAATTGTGTACCTTTATCAAATCCGTAAGCCAAAAGATTAATAAAATGAAGAGAGTCAATTAAACAAAGACATAGATAAAACTAGAGCCATACATAAAGTAGAAATCAAACTAAAATCAATACTAAAATACTCATACTGCTCGAAGTATTAATTTTTTACCAAACCTTAGAAGCATCTTTTGATGGAAATCAGTATACCTTATGAAGAATCTCCAAACACCAAGAAATCTAAGCACAATTTGGAACAATGCTGCAACAATGAGTGCAACATGACATGTTTTTCATCTTGTTATATAATTATCACCTACAGAAAAGAAACGAAAGGATTCATGTACCAACCTCATGGAGTTCATAGTAGATGTTTTATGCCTGCAATGAAGAGTGGTGTATTACTCATTTCAGCTTTCTCAAACTAACATCTAAAAAAATTCACCAAGATATCAACACAACATATGAAATCCAAATATGTAAATAAGTAGTAATAGATATGTTAAAAAGAAATTCGAACTTATCAATAGTACCATATAATGTCCTTCAATTAATATCTCTAATTCCATGGATTATCTCTATTTTGATGTAAAGTTTCCATCATCTAGACAACAAATATTTCATCGAAAGACACAAGAAGTCAATAATGGAATCTAATACCTAAAACTTTGCATTTCAATACACCGTATACAACTCTCGCAACTCGAAATCAACAACATAGATAAGGGTGAAAAAGAGATTGTTACCATAAAGAAACCAATGGACCCCACCAGACGATTGGTGATCCTTCTCAAATTCTTCCATGAACTCTGCCAGTGGAGAGGCGATGTCTTTGGCAAGCCCAGTATAAATTTGTCGTATCAACCAAGACTGTCCTAATTTCTACTGTAAAATTAAGAATATAAAAAGGAAAAAGAGAAACCATCAATACCACATGACAATAATTGATTCCAATCCTTTAATCCGACAAACTACACAAGCAATAGAGTGTTAAATTACAATGAAATAAGATAGGATTTTTGAGAGATTGAAAGCACATTTAGCTTTGTCAAAAATTTAACCGCCTTTTATTTCACGTTTTCAAACTGGCGCCATTTTAATGAATGTTAAGCAATGGGCTAAACCATTGCTCTTTAGCTAAATGAAGCAACGGTTTTTTTTAACCATTGATTATGTAATCTATGACGACAGTTTTTTAGTCAACCATTACTTAAATAATATACTTTTTTATTACAGTACAAAACTGTTACAGAAACCGTTATGTATTAAATCTATGATAACACTAATAAAACTGGTGCCTTGTTAAGTGTTGCACAAAGTATAAAATGATGTAGTGTCATATTAAGCAAAAGTTTTAAAAATTATATATGTATTACTCCACAATCTTTTTTCTTAATCCTCAAATCCCAATCCAAGGATGACATCAAGAAATTCTTTTAATCCACCAAAAAATTTAAACGAAATGTGGTCTCCTGAAGATATAGAAGCTCTTATGAATGCAGTTGAATATATTGACACAAATTCTCTAAATGTTGCACACAGCAATAGCCCAGTAATTCATGAGCAAACAATGCAACATATGGAAGTAGGGATAATGCGGCAATTAGATTTGGAGTTCCTCTCTTTGTTGGAAAGTAAAGCAGAATATCGGTATGTTTTCATTTCTAATTTGCAATTTTTTTTTAATTTCATTCTAATTATGAAATTTCACTAGATTAAGCAGCATAACTGATATGAATAATTTTACATATGAGAGGTTAATTATTTTTATTTCAAAAATTAGATTGTATTTGTTCAGTAGGAAGTGATGAGTAATTTTGATTAACAAATATAAAAATAAAAAATGGGAAAAATCATTTTTCATCCAAAGAAGGTAAATTTTTGGGATAGATCCATTAGGAAGACCCTTTCTATTGACAAAAGTGTGCATGAATGTACTACTTGTTTAAATAAATCCACTTTTCACTTTTTCATCCATTTGTGTTTTCATATAAATCTTATGATTGATGTAGAAAAATATATAATAGAACATTGCATTGTACTCTTACAAAATTGTGTCAGATAAGATTTCAAAACTAAACTTTTTAACTTTCTCTACAATATGTAAACATAATCCACTAGATTCAGGATCTTTCTTTTTTTCTTTTTATAATAAAATATTTTTTTTGTATACTTAGATTTATAGAACCTACTTACAAATTGAAAGGTATAAAATGCACTGATTCGGTCTATAGGAAAAAAATAATATGTATATATATATATATATATAATTTTTTTTCTTCTTTATTACTTATTCCTTTCTCAATTTTTTTCAGAAATGGGGAGTTAAACAATCAGTTCGCGATGCAACACTTGGCGGATGGATTTTGGTCCCGTGAAGATCTCCAAAATCTTGAGAATGCAATAGCAGAGATTAGCTCGGAAATTGCACACGTTATTGCTCATAGAATTCCTGGAAAAACCGTGCACCAAATCGAATCAAAAATTAGAAAACTCCATTTCAACGAGGAATTCGTTGAGTCCTACCAAATGATGCACCAAATGGAAGCCGAAACTCAAAATCTTCACTACAACATGGAACCCGTGGTGCTTGACGAAAACATGCTGCAGCGGATGGAGACAGAAACTCAGAAACTCCAATTTGGTGTGGGAACAAACGATCCTGAGGATTTTGATCAAATTCTAGAATGTTTGGATTTTGAGATCGAAGACAACAAAGTTGAAACCGAAAAGAAAAAGAAGAAATGGCGGAAGTTTAATAGGTGGACAAACGAAGAGCACCGGTATGTATTATTAGTTTATGAGAAACTCATCTAAGTCCGTTTATTAATTTGTTAGGAACATGCTAGAATTTAATGGGACATTAGTGTAGATAATATGGGAAAATGTTTTAAATAGATGAAACTCATATTGTATAGTCGATGACATTTATTCTATGCAGGCAATTTTGAGGGATTAGAGGAATTAGGAGGAGTTGGTGATTGGAAGAACATTTCGCTCAAATTTGTACCTCTCGACGCCTCAACAAGTACTAGTCATGCTCAAAAGTTTCTCCTACGCCACCAAGTCAAAAAAAGCATCGATCAAGTATCAATGACAACAACACGATCGATGACAAAGTTATTAACATTCCTCTAGATCCACCACCATATGGCGAAGGGGAAGTCATGGTGTCGATGCTGCACAACTGCCCCTGCCGCCAGCCAAATGAGAGGCTTTTGACGGCTTTTGTGCCTTTTGCGATTAGGTTTGCATGAAATTTGAATTTGGCAAGGTTTGACTAATTAGGAAATAGTGACCAAGGTTAGATCATCATGTGTTTCTAATCTTAGATCCAATTAGGTAATGCATTATGATGTGATTGACCTCCCGAACATTTCTACAAACTCGAAACTGTTTCTCAAGTCCACTTATGTCAACTAGCTGTACTTTGCTTGGGTTTCTTTCCATAATTTTATCATTGCTGTGGGCTGGAAAATTTATCTTCAGATATACTTTCTTTTAATAGCAAGGTCTACCTAGACACACAAACAAACTTCACTATCCCCATACTTTCATCCATTCATGGTATGCATTATCGTGTGATTTCATAAAAAATTATGGTGGCACTTCTTTGGATTGATTATTATTATTATTATTTTATTATTATTATTATTATTATTGTTGTTGTTGTCGTCGTCTTCGTCTAGATATTCACAAATAAATAAATGTGGACAAGTGTATCTTATTTTTGTCCATAACAACCTATAAATTTGAAGTTGGATCTTAAAATACCACCAAACCAAGAGGAAGAACTACTGGAGTTCGGTCAAACATTTGCTAGACCCACGATAGACACCTTTGGATGTACCATCACCTTCAGTGACGGAAAATATTCAATAGTACATAAGACAATGGCCTTAAGAGAATGCAGATGGCTTAAGTATAAATGAATGAAGATGAGGAAAATAAATTAAGCAATAAAATTTGATGACCTGAAATTGCAGATACTAAAATGGTGAAACCTTTTCCAATTAAAGACTATAATAGGATTTACAATATGTCACAGCCTCACCTTTTAGGTGTTCGCTTATATTATGGTACTTAAAATATGGGTGATGATGCCATCCCTAAATTAAAAATAAGGCTGAAAAAACAATATATATATATATATATATGTAATGAACTGCTCTGCAAATACTCAATTCTACTAGCTCAACACAAAAGAGAGATACTTTAAACCATTATAACATAATTCGAGAGTACTATAACCATTTCTATAGGTTTAATTAAACATGATTTAAGGTTTACACTATCAAACATCCGATGATGACATTGATGGAACTATGTATGAAAAATCCCGAAACACATAAAAAAAATACTTATAAAATAAAATAATAATAATAAAAAAATTCTAATTTATATTCTTTAAATTAATGTTCTAATTCCATTTACCTAATCGAAATATTTTTTAAGGCCCATAAATATAATATGTCCAACTTATAAGATATGTCCAACCCCACTAAAAAGCCTATGACCATGTTTTGGATGAGCTTATTCAATTAGTCTACACCAAAAACACCTAATCATCTACTCCTAAAATATGTGCACACTAAGCCAATTATACCTAATAATCCCCTAATGACAACTCTTTACATTCTAGGACCCCTCACATGTCACAAAATATTCCCCTTCCCTTGTTCTTTTCATTTTGTCAGAATCATACACTCTTTGCTCTCATTTTCTGCTAAATTTACAGCTCTCTATACCCATAAAAACCCTCCCAAACTTAGCTTCAAAATGCCATAAAAAGCTCACAACAGTTCAAGCTCTTTTAGGTAAAGCATTACCTCACGAATTATATTATCTTTCTATCCAATTCAACACTATATTCTAAACTCTTTTCAATTAATTTACTAGGTGAATTTGAAGACTGAAGTTGGAAATTGTGTTAGAAGCTTCATCAAATTACTTGGTAGCAGTAGTGAAGAAATTAGAAGATAATTTTACATTTCTAATAAGTATAATTTTTTTTTTATTTGAATATTGATTGCATTCTGTTTTATTATTATTTTTTTTTTGGAAATTTATGTTAATGACGAGATTGACATTAACTCTGATCCGTACTGCTGTAGGACTTGATTTTTTTTTTTTTTCTTTCCTAAATAAATGGAGATATAGATATGTATCTCTGTGTATATGACCTGCGGAAATGTACGTGTAGGAGACATTGATGGAATCGTTGAATTCAAGTATAATATATAAATATATATATATATCATTAAATGAAGAATACAAAGTCAACGTCCAATTATATTTACATTTGACTTATTAATTTCACTAAACATGTACAGGAAGTTATGCTGGAATGAATTTGGCTTTTCAAAAACAGAATGTTGTTAATGTAAATTAATGATAAATTTATGCGTGTATACGTTGTTGTTGAATATGGGTTGACACAGATCTAGAACCTATAAAATTAATGTGGAGTTTTTAATGTCCTTATGCTGGATTTATGATATTTGGAAAAAAAAAAAATGCGTGTGGATTAAATGTATCAAATCTGGAAAAGTTATTTTGATACTTGATTTAATTAACTTAAACTGAATTTTGATGTTCATGATATATTATAAGCTGGTGTATTTATATGTTGGAGTTGTACTGTATTGCTGGAATTTTGTTAAATAATATGGATTAGAATTATTGAGATTGAAATTTATGATTGTATGATGTTTGTGATTTAATTGTTGAATACCATATAATGTAATAATTTAAGTCTTGATTTGAATGTTAATTAATCTAGATGGTTAATTTAAAAAAAATAATAATGAATGATGAAGGACGAGCATGGACGTTAAAGGACGAACGTCCGCATTGTGAATTATCAATCAATGAATGAATTAATGAAAAATGCTATATTCATAATAACTATCTAATTTAATATGGATGCATTTATATTTCAAAGGATGGACGTTTAGTATGATTTAATGCTTCCCAGGATTTGAATATTGATGATGTGTTATATTTTCCAGGATTTGAGTATTGATTAATGATGTTCTGATCTCGGTGCTTAATTATTATTATTATTTTTTTTTTTTTGTGTCGCAAGAGGAATTATTAGTCCAAAGTGAATTAAGTGAAATTATTATTATTATTATTACTAATGACCGAGTATTGTATGTTTCCATGTGCCGACGCTAATTACAACATCGTGAACTTGGTGAAATGCAAACTTCGAACCTGTAAGTGATAAAGGCAGGGAAAAAATTTTGGGTAGTTTTCCATAACACCATCCATGCTTTGACATGGGAATCATGGTAATGGGGTTTTTATATACTTTTTTCTTTTTTTTTTTAAATAAGGTCAACATGTTTGATGGACTTGGAAATAAATTTTAGGATCAATTTGATTAGTAATTTTGGACTTTAACAATTGATTATGAGCTTAGATATTAAATTAGGGTCCAATTTAATTAAATATCTATAAATGTGCAGAAATGACTAAAATGGGCATAGAAATATAATCTTAGGCTCAATAATTCGATTTCTAGCTAATTTGGCCTTTTATACCTAAATGGGTCAACTAAAATCTTGTCATGAATTCCTTAGTCAATTAAGGTTTGAACATATAAAATAAAGCTAATACATAAACCTATGTCTTGTAGAATAAAATTTCGTAATAATGGGTTCAATACCTTATCTACTCAAATTGAGCCTATTCATAAAATATTAAGTTCATTATCAATTTTGGGTATCGAAATACCTAATTAGACTCAAATTCCCTTCATGAGCCCAAAAGCTCTAAAGTATTCTTAGTAGACCTAAAATAGGAAAATAGAAGGCTCAATAGCTAATTAGGGTCTAAATTAACTTCAATTAGGCTATTACTCAAATCTTAGGTCCAATAACCAATATTACTATTACTGGACTTAAATTAAAAAAAAAAGCTCAATTCCATCCAATTTAATATCTATTTTCTTAATGCGTTCAATTACTAAACCTTAAAGCCCATTACCCTAAAAAGTGAAGCACTTAGAGAATTTCTTGTTAAGCCTAATTTAGGATTCCCAAAGGCCCAATACATCTAAATAATATATTCAATTTCCAAATTCAATGGGCTTAGTCCAAACCATTTAAGCCCAATTACCTTAAATAGACTCAATTCAATAATAGTTTTTTAAAGGCCTTATATTACATAAGACCATATGTTATTTAATTAATCAATATGATATGAATAATTGGTTGTATACTCAATTCTTATACAATTAATCTTCCTTGAACAGATATTCAGTCGACTTATTATCATACGTGTGATCTTTTACAATCCACTCTTTCAGGATCAGGTATGCAATGACATGCGTGTTGCTTGATTAGGTTAGGCATCCAAAATGAACTATTACTTAAGACAGTTAATAATTGAGTGTTATTTGTGCTTTGTCATTATTAGACCTGAGTCGAGGGGCGACAACCTTGCTAGGCAATGTTAATATGATAATTAGGCGCTTAGGCCATCAAGGATGGCTCAACAGGGAGTCGATAGGGGAACGGTAGCAGGATAACATCTACTTACGTTTAGAAGGAAGTTACATTTGTTCAGTTTAAGATTATAAGCTCCGTTCAACCAAACAATATAAGGGATTAAAATAAGTAGATTGTGTAACGGGTGTAACCCCTAGACGAAACTATTACTAGTTAGAGGTAAGAGATATAGATATTTGGCCTATCTATATCAACCCTTTGAGCAGTTGCCGCTACTTATGATCTTCAGGTTCCCAGTGTGTTTCTAGAGTGTGAGTACTTCATTGATGACTTACTACACTTAAATTAAAAAGATATAAATTATTGATTGTTGCATTGCATTTAGAATACGTGTGTGTGAATCATTATGTGTGTGCTTGAGTTGCTGTGTACTGGGCCTCGACTCAGTCTTATCTATTCAAATGACAATGACGATGGTGATTGTTATGATGATGAGGGTTACGATACTGATTTCAAGTATTTCATTGAGGAGTATGGTGATGACTATAGCACGTAATCTGATGGATACACTAGATATAGACCACGTATACTATGATTTGTATAGAGTTAGAGAGTCTCCTGCTAAGCCAAGGCATTTTATGATGGTTTTTAGTATTCCGATTTGACTCATGTTATATGAGATACTCAGACTCATTCGATATACTTCTTGATAATTTTGTTTTGGGTATCACGGGATACCCCAAGTTGGTTTTACTCTACTATTTCCATCTGATACTTGTATATATACATTGGTTACTCATGGGAATAATCTTTTTGTGAAAATTTTTGTAAAATTTTATTACTTCCATTGCATTTCAAATGTTTTCAAAACATAATTGAATGATTTGGAATCTAAAATTTTGATAGCAAGCAATCACGATAAACATATAGTTTAAGTTAGCCTTTGTGTATAACTCTTAAGTGTTATATATGGTGGAACTGAACATGCCTTGACCCAATTCGGGGCGTGACAGTATATATATCTATATATCAGAGTTGTAGTGGTTCGGCTCTTGGTGATCACATCCCTTGTAGTCTTTTTAATGTCCAAAGTTATCTCCAGTACCTAGGGTTAGCAACTAACCCCTCAACTCAAAATTAAGCTAAGTAAATACCAACGAAATAAAAACAAACATAACACAACACATAGAATGAGGGCACAATAGTTCATAACAATAATAATATGCACTTAATGAAGGAAATCTACGCTCATGTTATACTTTGAAACCATTATTCATACTAAGACCATTAGCTCATCAGAATTCATATAAACTTGCTTGCTCCCATGAGTCCTTCGATTCTGTTACTAAGAGCATTTTTATCTTCTTTTTTTTTTTTTTAGAGAATTTCAAGTTGTTATCAAGTACCTCTATGTTGCCTTTAAAATATCTGCCCCAAACTCATTTTGGGGACCAATACCAATAGGTGACCACATCCAAGTTAAGACCTTACTTGGCGGTCCAGGCTAACCCCATCGAGTTGTGCCTCAAACGTTACCAATAAGCCTTTATGTGCTACCATAAACTTAACTAGGCAAAAATAGAGGATTTATCTTTTACTGTAGCTTGGGTTAGCATTCTTATCTTGCATGTCAATGCTTTAAATACCCAACCTACACTGCTATATGCCCATGAGGATATGAAATCATATCAACCTTAATGTATATGTTTATCTTTAAAAAAAAAAAAGAAACATCCAACTATTATCGAATACTACTATAACAACATCAAACAACCATGGCCACAACAAATCATCATATTCAAATGGCATATATGAGCCTTCATTCAGTATTCAAATATTTCCTGTATCAACCACTTAAGTAATTTATACAGAAATAATCATGTACAGTCTGCTAATGGTTTGGCCGTATATGAAAAACAACAAACAAGGGGGCACTTACCTGAATAGGAGTATTTCTTTCAGCTATGTGTTCCTAAGGTCCCTGCTGTATGAAATTAAAATATCAATTACACGGTGGCATTCTAACCTTCTAGAGTTTTTCTCATTTAAAAGACTTAAGTTAACTTATCTGTTCTATTCATTATTCATTTTTAATGTTTTATATATATAAATATAATAACATGACCGCCCGCCCCCACTCAAAAATTAAAGTTACCAAAATACCTTTGAGTTGACACTGCGTAAATCTTTGTTTCCAATAAGATATTTGTTTATTAGAATCAAGTCAGCAAGATATTATCGTATCATTCATTCTAACTGCTGCTAGTTTCTAATTTAACTTGATACATCCTATTATTAATTATAAATCCACTTAAAAATGTATATAATATAAGTCTTTTAGTCGTATTATAATACTTACATATACAAATACAAACATATCCTCCGATCCTTCCTATTTATATTATGAATTAATTTGATATCAATATCTCTTAACTACGCCTTATCAAGAAACCGTAAAATCCATTAAATTCTGCATTTATACTCAATATAGTATCTGTATATCTACACATTGTCCAGCAAAATAAATTTAATTTATTAAGGCATTTAGGTGTGTACTCTCTAAAACATTTCTGGTGGAGATTCACGTAATACCAAGTCCATTATTCCACTTACATCACTAATTTGTATTATGACTTTATCAATTCCTCAATTTAATGTGGTATACCAATATTTTCATGCATTTAACACCAAATAAGCTCGTATCCACTAATAAAAATATTTTAGTATCTAAAACATGTCCGGATGAGACTAATTTATAGGTGTCAATTCCATACTATATTTAATTAAGTTTCACTGGAAATATGTGTGCCTACTGTAATTATATATATAAATATATATACGCAAATGATAGGATCAGAGAAATCATAAATTCAACAGAAATTCATCTAAAACAATACGAATTAGTAGAAACATCCCAAATACAAAGTAATTTAATAATTTGATTCGTATTTTTAATAACATAACATAACCAATTATTGCTCATGACTGACCTTCTACAACAGGTACTGTTCCGACCACCTCCTAGCTACCGGATTTCTACTCGGAAATGTTTTTTTTTTTTTTTTTGATGTTTCCAAGGAGGTGCCACGGTGTTTGCTTCTAGAGATATTGCTTTCATAAGATTTACTGTGTTGAGGTTACAGGAAGACTCTTAGTGAAAATATAAGCACCGACAGAGGTGCATATATATATTATATATATATATATATGACATTATATTAAGGATAAAATCACCTTAAGCTTGACAAATGTCTTACTGCCCCTATTCCCACCACTTACTTTTGGGTTAGTCATCAGCATGAAAAGAAGGTCCACCGTTTGATCAAATTTCATTATCAAATGTTTGCATACATTTATTATTATTTTTTTATAATTGTTTTACTATTTCACGAGCATAATTTGTATACTATTTATATATATATATATATATATCTAAATACATTTTGTATGAAAATATAGTCATATTATACAAATTTACAAGTATGTACTCTACGTATAGGTTATTAGACTTATTTCCTAGGTTTTTTAATGTGAACAGTTTTTAGTTCCTGTTGGTTTGTTGGCTGTGTTATGTCAACTTGGATCTTATGTTTGAAGCAGGAGTTTATGTTTTATGAAGTATATGTTTTTAGTTTAAATAGGTTTCGTATCCTATGTGATACCCTATGTGTGTTTACAGTTGATTAATGTATTATTGTGGATATTAGAGCCTTTGCGTGTCCTATAAAAGAGAGAATACATGGCGGATTATAATGCCTTCAGGTTAGGGCATTACATCTCCCTTCTCCCTCTTTAAATGTGTATCCTTGTAGTTCTCTGTTGGCATGTGATTCTATAATACATGATGCGTGAAAATACAAATAAATATGGAATATAAATTTTCACACCATTAGGTATCGTGATATGTAGCAAAAAATGGAATTTGCAACTTACCTTCGTTAGTGCATGGTAAAGAATAGACCTCGTTCCACCTGTATATACCATTTTTTTCTTCTTCATGTTTGTCGTATTCACATGGATCGATTCTATACCTTGAAAAAAGTGAAAAATGGAACAGATAACTGGTTATGTAAAGTACCACATGTAGAACTGTACCTGGTAATCTTCATTAGTCTCTGTGAAGTGGATAAACCCTCCACTCCTCCACCTAGTGCTTGAAACCTAGTAGTGGCCTACTAGCAACTTCCTCACTAAGGATGCAACTGGGCGGATTGTTATAAGGTACCCGACCCGCCCAACCAGCTAAAAACTCTATAAGGTTATGGGATGGGTTTGGGAAAAATTTTTGTGACCCGTAGGGTCATCGGTCGAGTTCAGGTCATAGTTATGACCCATTAGGGTCGACCCGACCCGTTAAGATTAATAAAAAAAAAGTTTTATTACGTCAAAACTTTGATATATCTATTTTATTTTTTTTTATTTTTATAGCTCTATGATTGTATAATTTTTTTTTTGTCTCATTGGGAATGTCATGCTTTTTTATAATTAATAAGAGATAATATTCATATTTATGCACCTTTGTTAATTCTCAAGTAAAGTAAATTCTACTATGTTGTGGTACAAATTGATTATCATACATCGAAAATCAATTGTCTAGCTTATTGACTTCTTTTTTTTATATATGTAGCTTTACCACCAAACGAAAAGAAATTGAAATAAATAAGTAAAATGAATAATATATCATGAAGACAAGTGGATAAATGATAAATAAAAAGAATGAAAAAGGAAAAAAAAAAGAAAAAAATGTAAAAATAAAATCGAGTCAACGGATGGGGCGGGACGGGACAGGGCGGGGGGGTCAGGACCATGACCCTGTAGGGACGGTTTGAGAATTGCACATAAAATCCTATAAGGTCGTAGGTTGGGTTTGGATAATCCTATAGGAAAGCGGGTTAGGTTCGGGTTTTATATGACCCGTCCCAAAACCTGCTCCGGTTAGGGATGCAATCGGGGCAGGTTTGGGACAGGTCATATAAAACCCAAACCCGACCTGCTTCCCTATAGGGTTACCCAAACCCGACCTGTGACCTTATAGGGTTTTACGTGGGATTCCCAAACCCGCACCTACAGGGTCATGGTCCTGACCTGCCCACCCTCGTTGACCCGCTTTTATTTTTACACTTTTTTTTTTCTTTTTCATTCTTTTTATTTATCATTTGTTTACTTGTCTTCATGATATATTCTTCATTTTACTTATTTGTTTCAATTTCTTTTCATTTGATGGTAAAACTACACATAAAAAAAAAAAAAAAAATTCAATAAGCTAGACAATTACTCTTTGATGTATGATAATCAATTTGTACCACAACATAGTAGAATATACTTTACCTGAGGATTGACATAAAAATGTAAATATGAATATTATCTCTTATTAATTATAAAAAAAAGCATGACATTCTCAATGAGAAAAAATAAATAAATTATACAATCATAGAGCTATAAAAATAATAAAAATTGGATATATCAAAGTTTTGATGTTATAAAACTATTTTTTTTATTAATCTTAATGAGTCAGGTCGACCCTGTAGGGTCATAACTACAACCCGAACCCAACCCGTGACCCTATAGGATCATAAAAATTTTTTCCAAGCCCGTCTCATAACCCTATAGGGTTTTTAGCGAGTTAGGCAGGTCAGGTACCCTATAACGACCCACCAAGTTGCATCCCTAGCTCCGATTGCATCCCTATTCCTCACCTCTACCTTTCGCCTAGATGTATACCTTTAACCTGTAGCTGAGCTAACTGTATGATTTACTCACTAAAAACCTCAACGTGGTCCACCACTTAAGCGCCTTTCGCCAATTCTCTTATAGTTTAAACTTTTCCTGCATATTAAAAAAAATTACATTGGTTAGTGAATGGTCGAAGCTAATTTAATGGTCACAAGTATGTTTTTAATGGAAAACAAACTTACCATAACTCTTTGAATAATGCCATCGCAGTAGGCCTTTAGAAACGTTGACGATGCTCTATTTCTTGCTCCAAGAACAAACAGCTTAGTTAACATTATATGGTGGAGCAAGAACTCTAATCTAACCATCTCAAAACTTAAGCACATAAGACCCATATATCCATTCGACATGGTAATGGTTGGCCTATAGCCGATCCTCCTAAACTCCTCTTTCGCTCAGGTCTCCTTATACATGCCCCAAGCCTCATAGGTGCCATGACATCGGCCTTCTCTTGCTCAGCTGTTGTCGCGTCCTCCTCCTGCTCTTACAACAACCCCTAAGTTGTCAGGCTTCACTTGAGTAGGTAGATCATCAAGATGGTCATATGTGACCTCTTCCTCTATTCCTAACTCGTTCACCCACCTCGACTAAGTTTGAGTAGCCTAACTTGATTGATCATCGATTTGTCTGTTCTCTTGATTACTGAGCAACATAGTAAACGATCTTCTTGCATAATTAAATAAAAATATCAATGCATCATTTTAATGTGGATATGGAAGGAAAAAAATTAACCATTCAAGGTGAAAACCCCACCAATATACTGCCCAGGGCATGCCTTAACATCCTTCATAAGCTACTCGTAGAAATTCAAGTGTTGTATCATGCACATTCAAAAGTACCAACTGTTAGTGATTCATTACTTTCAGGTCATTACAAACAAACATATGTAACAAAGAAAAACAAATGAAAACAAACATACAATATATTCTTTAGATTCATCATCTCGTACGCAACTACAACCTTCACTTAGGTTAGGTAGGCATGTAAGGTTTCCAAGGTTAACAAATATGCAATCGATTCGAATCGTCCAAGGTCTTTCAAGCATCTATTGCATTGGCTCCTCGGTAAGAGGTGGTTCATCCGATTCACCATCTTTTATGGATTTAGATTAGAAGAGACCATAAGTGAATATATGACAGTATATAACTTTCTGTACAATTCTCCTGTCACCAAATTACTTGTTTGGGCCTTTCAAGTAAAATACCTGCTGCATATGGTCTGTAAGAATGTACAGGATATTATCGTACCATTTCCTTGCTATGTTGATTGAAATGAGTTCTCCATCTATACTTTCTGATTTGTCTCAGTTTGTGTCAAACCACATGCACTTAAATTAAAATACCTACTTAAGCCCTACATAATTTTATTGAATAACTTTAATGAGAATGCCATAAAAGGCTATCTGTTGGACATTATCTACACAAATGATATATATATTGCTATTTTGTGATCTTAATACCACCTCCTTTGATTCCATGTTGTATCATACCTTGTTCACAACATAATCTTTATAGCTATATCTTTGAATATTCGAGCCCCACGAGGCTTCTAGATCTTCCTATGCCCGTTGCTTGTGGACAAACCTTTGTTCCATAATCTACAAAAGATGAAAACAATGAAATTAATCTTTAGCTACTAAAAACTTGTTTCAAATGATGTGGGTGAGTCACAACCTTATTTATGAACCACTCTACAAAATGTTTACACATTATTGAGCCTACATTACATGTTTCTCACACATTAAGTTCTTGTGTTATAAATAAATTATGGTGTTCTCATGTCATAAATAAATTTATATGATACTGCTTACCTTATAAATGATTGCACCTCCTTGCAATTATTTAAAACTGTCCAATGCTTTTTGTTGAGTTCAACGTTTAGACTTGACATAATGCATGTGCCTATCGAATGTACAGGCTATGCGAATTTTCAAAACGATGAGGATGAAGCTTCCTCCAGTAGCTCTTCCCATTGCTAATGGGTCCTATATCTTATTGAATCCATGTTCTCAAAATACAACGAGCAAAATTGAATGCTCTCTCTCATAACATATGGCTTGGTAATAGAACCCTCCAGTCTTGCCCTATTCCGCAAGTCTCCCTTAAGAACTCCCATGTATTTTTCAAAATGATGCATCCAACAATATTGGACAGAGCCACACATGTGTACTTCCTTTAGAAGATAGACAACTAAGCGGACCATGATGTTAAAAAAAGAAGGAGGAAATATAATCTCTAACTTGCAAAGGGTTAGGATTTTGGTTTTCTCCAAAGACTCCAGTAAGTTCACATGGAGTTCTTTGGCTATTGATTCCCTAAAGAAACTAGAAACATCACATAAAACGATGTAAATTCGGTTATTGAGAAACCATGAATGACTATCGAGAAGATCCATTGCAGCAAGACATGACAATCATGGTACTTCAGACCCCTCAAACTTACTTCATCAGCACCTAGGCAGGACAATATATTAGAAGCATATCCATTCGACATCTTTACATCACTAATTAAGTTATAGACCTCTCTCATTTACCGATTCGACAGTATGTATGCAACTGGTGGTTTGAACGTCCAACTACCATGTGCTTACAAATGTACTTCTAATCAAATATCCATTTCCTAGAGGTAAGTCTCACCTTATTTGTGCCCTTTGACTTGCCCTTCAGATAAAAAATAGTCCCAAACCAGATTGTCACATATATTTTTTTTCCATGCGTGTCACACCAAGGTTGTGTCATATGTGTAGGCCCTTCCAATATGGCAATCTAAAGAGCACACTCTTCTTCACTAGTTTGAGCCATCTTTGTTCATTCAACGATTGAGTTGCTCCTGCATTTTCACCAATATGACATGCTCATATCGACTCAATTGATCCATAGTGCCATCAAAACTTGCAATATCACAGCGCCATCTATGCCTTAGAGGCAAGAACTGTCTATGTCCCATATGGAACTTATTGTTTGAATTGTCACTTATGTAGTCGATGTTACATATAGGACATGCCTTGTAACCCTTGGTCATCCAGCCTGATATGCACCATATGTTGGGAAATCGTTGATATTCCACAACAATGCAGCATTCAAAATGTCCAAAATTGTATCACATTCAATGTTTTTACACCATTTGCCTACAATTCTTCCTGCTCTTCTACAAGAGGTTATAAGCACACATTAATGTCTTTACCTAGAGATCTTAGCTCCGATATGAAAAAGGACATCCTCATATATGGCTCCTTCATACATTTCTGCGGTGGAACATTGTATACAAACATAATAATCGGCCACATGCTGTATGTTGTGCTTATGATTACATAAGTATTGAACCCATCGGTGGCAAGTCCTAGTCACCTACTCTAGGGATCCGATGCAAACCGAAGGTATTTGCTATCTAATCCCTTCCACTGTTTGGAATCCACAAGTGCCTCAGTATACCCTCCTCAGATACATAGTTTTTTTTGTGCCATCTCATCTCAAGAGCCGTCTCCTAACACATGAATAGCTGTTATGATATCAGAATTAGTGGAAAATGTCGTAAAACCTTAACTAGTATTGTTTTTTTACTTCTTTAAATGAATCTTCTACCTTCCTTCACCACATGCTGGGTAGCTATTAAGGTTTTGGAATTCTTTTTAGAATAGCACACAATCATTTTTGCACATGTGGATCATGTTTTCATCCATTCCCAACTATTTCAATATCTTATGTGCTTCATAGTATAAGGATGATAACAAACTGTCGACCATGACAAACGTTTTATTAAAGGAAGCTAATTGTTGAATGACTTCACTAATTGTTTGTCGTTGACCTTTTGATTCATCATTTGAAGTACCACTAACAATACAAGAGATCTTTGTACACCCCAGATATACCAACTCTTGTATTTTCGAATATACTTGTCCGCCACTCCCCGCCAACTGACTATTTCCATCCCTGCTATTAATGTCATCCCTTTTAAGATAACTCATGTTAGCAGCAAGATCCTAAAAGTTCTTGATTTGCTTCATCTTCAAAGTGTGTATATTCAGGTTGAATACTCCCTTTACCCCTAATAACATCATCATTTACCTCATCTTATCTAAATCCTTACCGTTGTAAATTTATGTCGAGTAGGTCCAAGCCATTTCCTTTGTGAGAAGATGATACTCAATAATCTAAATAGACTGCCATGAGCTATTAAGACAAATCTCTGCAAGGGCTTGCTATCAACCCATTTACCCTTTGATGTTTTGTAACTTGTAAAAATAATCTAACCCCATTTCTATATTGTTAGTTGTCAAATCACGCATCATATGCCAATTCCATGTAGATATCCTAAATTGACATTTAATGAATTACCTCATCTTATTCTATTAGATATTTCCTTATAACTATCCAAACATCTAATATTGAAGCACTATCTTCTAAATTAACATATTATTAAGCTACTTACGTATAATAGTTAACTCAACAAACATGTATTAAATAATATTATATAACTGTTAAGTTTTAAATATATATAGATGTTTCAACTACTAACAAGAAATATATAAATATAAATTAAATATACATTAACTAATGAATGTATAAATACTAGGTTTCAGATAATTGTATTAAATTATTAAAAATATTTACTAACCTTTTAGTGTAGCGGT